>NJDC01000076.1:366272-396490 GCA_002245475.1 Calephelis virginiensis | reverse complement strand
ACGTATATATACATATCTTCACGTTAAACCCTTTACGTACTAGACAGAGAGTACCGAGTGCCAAAATATCACGATCCCGGCAGACCCCATTTTCCTGCCGCCACAACGTCCAACGAGTTCCCGTTTGGAGGGTAAGGTACCCGGTAAACTTACTTTTGCTCGAGTCCTAACATCCCGGCCTCAGGTTGACAATGCACCATTACCACCTTTGGTGTCTCTAGGCAACGTGAATTTCTTACTAACAGGAAATTTGTCGGCTTGTTTGCCTTCCATTATCATAAAAAAAGACCCTGGCCTACTCCACACTCATTACCCTTTTCATACAAACATGTCTGTTTTAAAGATACTTAGTCTATGATGTGATAGGTAAACCTATCACAAATCGTGCACTTAAACAATTCCGAGCAATGATGTTTTATTAGACAATTACTTTAATTTTGTCGGGTAATCGAACCCGGGATCTCATGCAGTTACAACCACTAGACCAAAAAGGTAGCGATATTTTCTGTAGGCACGGTTGTGTCTCATGTAGAGATTTGTGTCTGCTTGTTTGTTTTGGTGTTTGGTGGTGATAGGAAATCACGTAAAATAATAAACACCAATACTGTGTTGATAGATAAAAAATAATGCACGACTGTGTACTCTATAAATACTAGTTTTAACATGGTTTTGTGGCAATTTGGGGAATATTTAAAATGTTTTTGTGTATATTTGAAATAGAAAATGTGACTAGTTTCATGGTAATTACTTTTGACACGTCTTTAGAACGTGATAGTCAACATAACAACGTGCAAAAACATTCTGAAATATTTACGAAAGTAAAGCACCTTTGATGATTCCACGATTTTGATAAGTACGAATGTTATAACTATTTAAATAAAGGACATAAAAATTATTCTTGTGTATTACTTATTTTAAATTGTAACAAATTGCAGCATTTGATAAAAGTGTTTTGTTTGAAGCAATATAATATTTAAGATATTTTGAGAATTTTTAAAATTGGTTATAAACCTTCTGTGATTGTTAATTTACCAATTAAATAAATTAATCAAAACACTTAAATTTTCGCCTTCATATTTGTCTGAGGTAAACCTTGGTTTATATATTTGAAACGGTTCCTATTGATATTTCGATAATAACTTAAGCTATTTTCATCTGTGAAAATGGTTATCAAAAATTTTATAAAAAATGCCTCTGCCTTCTTGAGCGCGCCAAAAAAAATACGGTTGGTAGATCCTGTAGACAGACTGCTAAACATAGTCTCTAGTGTGGTTTATAAAGATATATTCCCTTTGCCAGGATCTGTATCACCCACTTAGCTAATTCTGCTTTCATAACATTATTGCTAACCAAAAGACGATGTTGGTTTGGGTGTTAAGGTAGTCGGTTTATTCATGCGAAAGATTAGATCCTGGCTTCTTGCCACCATCACTACTTTTTTGTTTCTACATTATACATATAATTCTTATGATTTGTAGCGTTACTCTTGAATCTCGAAGTCATACAAATCAGAAATTGGAATCGGGTTTGTGTCATTTTATACTCTTGAAGACAACACTATAAAGTAATAAACATAAAGTTCCAAAAAATTCAACGAATTCCATATAACAAATTATTATGTAGTATTAACTAAATGTTAATAATTCGGTAGTATTGTGTTCAAAATTACACAATGATACAAATCCGATCCGACGAATATGTTTGTTCGTCTTCCGATCCCCAAAAAATTGAATCAGATTAGAATTTAACCCCCGATATAAAACGAGGTGTGTGTGTGTGTGGTGTGTGTGTGTGTGTGTGTGTGTGTGTGTGTGTGTGTGTGTATGTGTTTGCGTGTGTGTCTGCAGTTTTTTTATTGAAATCTGGCGTGATCGAGATGGTTCTTAGATATATTTTATGGAGATCTGTCCAGGCGTTCAAAATCGTCAGCTCATTTGAAAGCATCGGAATGGATATCAGACGCACTATGGGTATTTATTTCACTTTTAAACATATCTGAGACCTAGCAATTAAAACACTAACATATTCTAACTACATATATCCTAACTACGCCGACCAACCGCGAGGCTCGGGTTCGATTCGCGACGGGGGCAGGCATTTGTGTGATGAACATTTAGATGTCTGCATTTCCGGGTCTGGGTATTTATTAAATTTATTCTGGTATCTTGTTTAAGTATTTCTATGTATTAGTATCGTTGACTTACACCCTTAACACAAGCATATAATATGCTTACTTTGGGGTAAGACTAAATTTGTGGAACTTGTCAGGTTATTTATTTATTATTATTTATTATCATTTATATTCTGGTATAAGTGAGCTGGTCTGATGATAAACTCCAAGATAGACGTAACCCTGGAATACCTCCTGTTAAGTCAATCAAGTTTGGACTCGTTAGATTCGTCTTAACTAGAACTGTTTATATTTTCTGATGACGAGGACTTGATAGCAAGGACCTAATAAAGAAACTGGAAGGTAACAAATGCATAATAGTTAAAAAGTTATGGTATTATGTTTCGCAATTTTTACAGTTTGTCTAAAGCACATTAAAAAGTTTTAGTATTGCAAGTTAGATGTAAATGTGTGCCTGTATCATAACTTTTGAAGGGATGGACCAATTTAGATATGGATTTTTGTAATTTTGATCTGTTGTTTAAATCCCCGACGCAAAATGAGGGGTTTTATTAATCTCTGGCGGAACACGAGGACTGTTATTGAGTTTGAAGTGTCTGTGTGTATGTTTGTGTGATAGACTGATTTCGATGCAAAGTATTCTTTGTGTGAAATATGACCTGATCGAGATGATTCTTAGCTACATTAGATATAAATTATGCCCCGGCAGACGGCACCCCGGGACATTTTTAATGTTAATATATATTCACATGGACCGTATAAACGGTACTTTTGCGCTTTGATGCGATGAATATATAACTTCCATCGGATCAGAAACGTTTCCATTCATTCATGTAGAAGAATGTTATGAATATAAAATTTCGAATTCGGATACGGATTTACGAATACCTAATGTTTTATTGATTTCAGATTAATGCGGTAGACGGTTACGGATATGAAATTATTTCGGATTGTATGTTTACGATTACTTTGAGACATTTTTAGTTGTAAAAATGTCCAAATGTAAAAGTACCTTAAAAAAATAGAGAGACTGTTTTCACAATAAGCTACTCAGGCTTTGTACCTTGGTTAAATATTCAACTCTGAGTTCGCTTCTCACATAGTTTTAAGTCACCACATATTTGACAATTCAGCCCCTTAGGGCCACTTGCACGTTCTTTGTTAAGTATTTCACGCTGAGTTCTAACTAGAGTTAATTTACATTATATTTAAAAGTTTAACTTATCATGAAATTTAACCCAGAATGGTCCAAGTGGCCCTTAACAAATTTAACCCAGAAATGTGTAAGTGGCTTTTAACAAAATTAACCGAGAAACGTGCAAGTGGCTCTTTACAAATTTAACCAGGGAACGAGCAAATGGCCCTTTACAAATTTAGCCAAGAAAAGTCCTAATGGCCCTTAACAAATTAAACCGAGAAAAGTCCAAGTGGCCCTTAACAAATTCAACCCAGAAACGTACAAGTAGCCATTAACAAATTTAACCCAGAAGTGTGTGAGTAGCCCTTAACAAATTTAACCGAGAAACGTGCAAGAGTCTCTTTACAAATTTTATACAGAAACGAGCAAGTGGCTGTTAACAAATTCAACCCAGGAACGTGAAAGTGCCCTTAACAAATTTAACCAAGAAAAGTCCAAGTGGCCCTTAACAAATTTAACTCGGAACCGTGTAAGTGACACTTAACAAATTTAACCCAGAAGCTAGCCCAAAAAGGAATTGACCATATAAAGTCAGCCTTTATTTGAAATAATATGTACAAATTTGTTTTCTCAAAGATTTTTTTTTTAAGATTTGCGGATACAGTTGACTTCAGATATCTGATTCGGTTACATCGTAAAGTAAAGTAAAGTACATCGTAACATCTCTGATATAGGTATTGAAAACAAACCGGACTCCATTTTTGTTGTTTTTGGTAGAGTTCACCATAGCAACTGATTTGTTTTTGCAGAAACAATACCAGTGTGTCTCCACACTTACTGAACTAATTATTTACATAAGATAAAAGTAATCATACTTTATCAGGACATTCTACTTCTGCGTGGAGTTTAGTTTCGTAATACGTAGCGTTGATGATTTTTTCTATTAAATATAATTAAATAAATTTTGTAATTGACAGTTTACTATTGATTTATTTGTTTATAAAAATACAAAAGATGCAGGGCATGCTCCGGTATGCGATTACACTACTTTTAAGGAAAACTTAAATATTGCAACTGGAGCAATTTACAGAAAAAAGATTTTATGTGAGTTACAAGACCATTTAGACTGTATTCATAAATGTTTAATTAATTTCTTAGTTTATTTTAAGAAGCCGGAGTATTGATTTTAAGTACCTAGATCAGGGTTTCTTAAAGTGGGGACCATGGACCACTAAGGGACCTATGATGTGAAAGATCAGGGGTCCACGATGATCCAAATCGGTAACTATTAAGTGATTAAGGTAATTATTATTTATTAACTTGTTTTTTGGTCGAAGGCTCCTTGGCATTTTTAAAATTCCTTAAACGGTTCGTGCCTATTAAAAAATTAATAATCCCTAAATTAGGTGATTAGTCTTCAGGGTAAGAAACGATGATATCACACATTTCAGCAAAATAAACTCTTAATGGTCAGAAAACAAGGAACAGTCTAAAAGAATACTTTCCTTTCTAGATTAATAATTACATATAAGGTAGCCGGTGAGATCTCCAGTACCCTGTGACATTTTTGGTAGGGATGTGTAAAAATGTAGTTTATAAGAACCGGTATGCCACGAGCCAAAACCAGAACGTTTAGTCACTGCTAAAGGGCTCGTTCCTGGGCTAAATATTTACCTTTAACATTGAACTTAGGGCTACTTGCACGTTCTTGGGTTAACTATTTAACTATGAGTTAGCTTTTTACTAAGGGTAAATCACATGGTGTTTGACAATTTAAGTCGCTATTAAATTTAACCTGAAAAAGTGCAAGCGACCTTAGACTTATTGTCTTCACAAAAATGAACAAAAAATCTACAGGTGTGAAAAAAATCTTAACAAAAAAGCCTTTCAGTTGGCATTATAAAGCTACAAGCAATTTTTTTTCTCGTTTATCGGATTGGATTCTAAGTTTAACGTGTTTAAAAATTTAAAAATGCAGTTTAAATTTTTGTTTTAATTTTCCATAAACGTTGCCTTGGGACATCTAGTATACTCCATGAATGTAATAAAGTCGTATTTAAAATATTTAGTCTTTAAAATAACTTAAATGGTTAATGAAATTTCTGATTCTGTTTTGTTTAGTTTTTGTGTAAATTGTTTTTCGTTTTAAGTATTAATATTGTTTTATTGAAATAAATTAATACTGTATAGGACCAGAGATCTAAATACACCATAGATGCTGCTGGTAGAAATCTTCTTAATGGCATCTTATGGGACCTGGCAGCCATATAATATATACCTTTTAAAAGAACAACGGCGTACATAATATGGTTGTAGTGAGAAATAAATGGGATGGTTTGACACCTATCTTTGGCTAATTGTGGGAGTCCTGGTTGCACCTCCACAAACCCCTTCGGAGCTAATTCCTTTTTTTATCAGGATGACTGTCACCGGACTAGGTAGTATAGTGAAATATATTATCATTATTATGGCAGAGAGCTGTGCAGGAACTTGTTTGGATAAGTCTGCCTTGTTTGTTCCTGCCGTCGTAGCGCCGTGATGTGTCCTAGAATATGGAGCAGCCGGTAGATTTTTATTAGTGGCCAAGTCTTACGGTCATAATGTAGTGATGCACCAGCAACATCTTTGGTGTCTTATTTTATGATAATGGTAGGCAAACAAGAAGAAGGATTTCCTGATGGTAAGAAATTCACGCCGCCTTGAGTTACCAACGATGGTTTTAATGCGTTGCCAACCGGAGCAAAAATAAGTTTATAGAGCTATCTTACCCTAAGAATCGGAACACGTCAACGGTAAAAACGGACGTTACGGCGGTAGGAATAGGTAAGGCGGTAGTGCCAATCCAGGTAAGTCGCTGCGAAACTCTTCCAACTAGTAGGATGTCACGATGTTAGTGACAGTAAGCCTATTCTCGCCTTTGACGAGCTGCCTGCCAGGAAGGCAGATGGTCTATTCTGCAAAAGAGCCCAGACCATAACGAGGAAAAATTGTTTTTTCAATGTTTTATAAAACAAAAATGGAATAAACGACGTTGTTCGTCCTCTACGTGCAGACTGGCAGGTAGCCAGCTCTTCAGAGGAGTCCGGAAGTAGCGCTCCATCCGGAAAAACTAGGATTTTAACTGCAATTTATAAATTTTAGGAAATACCACAGACTTTTACAATTTAGGAGTTTCCATAAAATATACGTTATGTTGTTGCTTGAGTTTAAAAGCTTTTCTTTTTTTAATTGAACAAATTATATGCATGTATCTAATTCCAACGTAAGCATTATAAAAAAAAACTAGTCGCTCTAGTAGTAACTTGCAGAAGACGCTTACTGAATGAAAAATTGAAAAATAAAGAGCCGTTCGAGTGGTCTACATTATTTAAGACACATACATATCTTCACGCCAAGTTCCTTACCTGATATAAGATAAGATAGACAGAAATAATCGAGTCACAAAACATTATACATATTTTTCGATCGAGTACCAAAGTCGATGATAATCGATGATCCTGGCAGAGCTGCCCAACTTCCTCCACATTATCTTTATATATTTCTTTCATACAAACATCGGTATGGAGACTCTTGACACTATCTTCTGATAACATATCGACTGACACCTATCTTAGAAATAGTATTAATGTAATCAATCTTATAATTTGTGTTTATGTTAGGTAGTTTCATCACAGGGAAAGTCATAGGCAACGGTTAATAAATGAATTAAATAACAAAACCCAAATATAAAAGCATTTATGTTCATCACACTATTACTTGTCGCTATCGGGGATCGAACTCGAGTCTCATTGATAGGCACTTGCCACTCGACCGACGAAGAGTCAAGGACTCTTGAAATTTTAAAAACAAAAGAATGAAGATGTGAAAATGTAATCTAATCTTAAGATGTCGTTAATGCTGCAAAGAGACAGCACAAAGAAGATCAACAACCTGCCTAAAAATTGTTTTGTATAATTTTGTATCGAACCACGACCTCGTTGTTTGTCATTAATAGAGGTATACGTTAACAAATTACGTTAACGGATATACTCCTAAGACAAAGAACATAATTGATATTCCCCCATGTTGGTCCAGGCTCCTTTGCAGAATAGACCATCTGCCTTTCCTGCCAGGCAGCTCGTAAAAGGCGAGCATAGGCTTACCGTCACTAACACCGTGATATCTGACTCGGTGGTAGAGTCTCGCCCGGATTGGTACCACCGCCTTACCTATTCCCACCGCCATAATGTCAGCGCTTGGCGTTGGCGTATTCCGGTTCGGAGGGTAAGATAGCCGATAAACTGAATTTTGGTAGAGGCCTAACATCGCGGCCTGAGGTTGGCAACGCAGCATTACCACCTTCAGTCTCTCTAGGTCGCGTGAATTTCGTTACCATAAGGAAATTCGTCGGCTTGTTTGCCTTCCAATATCATTAAAAAAGCGCAATAAAACTGCAAAAGCCAACTCTAACTATTCATAGTTATCACTCCGAAATTTGATAATTCTTTTTTCGTAAGATAGCAATTATTTCCGAAATGGTCCCACATACATTTTATCAATATCCTACTTATAGTTTTTAAGTACTACTTAATAAAGTATATTCACGCCCATATCCCTGAAAAGGTAGGCAGAGGCACAACCAGGGCACCCAGGACTAGCCGAAGATACTAAGTCCCACAATGTGATAAGTGGCAAGCCTATCGCCAACCGGGCACATATCCTATCCCGAGCAACATTTTTTTTTAAATAAAAAATTGGAAAAACCCAATTTTCTTTTTGTTGCCCGACCCGGGTTTCGAACCCGAACCTCATGCAGTCCGACAGCTGAACCGTTAGACCACAGAGGCGATTATACTCATAATATATACTTATAATATAGAGGAGACTATATTCATAATGTTCGAATTCTAGGAATGTTCGAATTTCTATGCATGAGGTTTGAACCTAACCTCATGCAGTCAAGTCCAACAACTGAACCACTAGACCACAGAGGCGATTATCTACTTAACACAAATTTGTCGTCTGGTCGTTGAAGAGGTCATCAAAATAAGCGAAATTTATGCATTATTTAGTATAACTCAAAACGATTGGTTGGATCGTGATAATAATATGGAACAACCTCGAAATCGGAATGACGTATCTTTCTAAAAAGAACTATTACTGGACAAGTTATACGAATTTAGTATAACCCCAAAGTAATCAAATCATATGCTAAATTTCTATACATAGAAATACTTAAAATATATACCAGAAAAAAATTATAAACACCCAGATCCGGAAAAACAGTCACCTAAATGTTCATCACACAAATGCGGCAGGCATTCACCCGTCGGTAATCGAAACCGACCCTCGCGCTTTGTCAAGTTAGGCGTATACGCTAGTCACTCGACCAACGAGGCGGTCAAACTATCAAAATCGATTGGCTATTGGCCGAGTAATCACGTAACAAACATAAAAAAAACACAACGAACAATTGAGAACCTCCTCTTTTTAGAGTTGGTTAAAAAGAACGAATATGTGGGAGCCAGATTACTAATTTTAAATTGAGATGTGACCGCTGGCGCTGCAGAAAGACATTGCGGTGTTGAAGTTCAACAACCGCCTCGAAAAGTTCCTTGGATGGTGAGTTTGCATTGAAATTTTCCTCGATATCGAGCATTGTTTACATCGGAGATCATTATTCAACGTCCGTTGTCAACCGACTTCAAAAGGAGGTTCCCAGAGCGACTTGAAGTTTTCTTTGTCTGTTTAAATACGTGATTACTCCACAAATTTTGAATGTATTTTTTGTAACGTATGTCTTCAAAGTAACTCCTTATATTTTTTTATTAACATGCTACTATTCGGCTGCGTTGTGGCTAATAAGGTGTATTTTTATTAGGCAACATGTTAATAAATAAATCCATACTAATATTATAAATGCCAAAGTTTGCCTTTCTTCCTGGTGTTCTTTCGCGCCTAAACCGGTGAAACGATTGCCATGCATATAACAAAAGATCCGAGTTCAAACTTAGGCTATTTTTTTTTCAAACTTCAATACCCAAAGAACTACAATGGAGGATTAGTTTGTATGAAAATCGTATCTACGCTGACGATGTCGCGGGCAAATAGCTAGTAAATAAATAAATATTTCTGGACAAGTTCCACAACACTATACAAGTTTTTTAAGTTACATACATTAAATATAAGCGATTAAACGATTCTAATACGTAGAAATACTGACAATACTATTAATATAAGAATACATAGAAATAAATACTTCAATATAATAAACACCCAGACCCGGAAATACAGACATATAAATGTTCATCACACAAATTCCCGTCCTCGTCGGGAATCAAATCCGAGTCTTGCGATTAGTCGGTAGACGTGTGCGGCAGCCCCTCGTCTAATGGGTTGGTTAAAAAAAGTAACGAAATTAGAATAGGTTGTTAAGGTTTTTATTACATTTAAGTACTGATTTGATGCAGTTTCAACCGCACTTGCTATGTAATTAAAGTCCGTAGCGTGATGTCAAATTCAAGCTGACTTAAAAATTGGGTTATCAAATGTAAATTGGGTTAGAAAGAAAGAAAATTATTTGTTTCACTTAAACTATAGAAAAGTTCCAAAAGACACGTGCAAAGTGATTCTTTTACGACCACTTTCAAAGAGGGCAATTCGCTTAAAACTTGGAATATCAAAATTGAAGAATTTCAAGCACAATTTTGTTACAACAGAAAAGGTTTTAAGCCAATTTGTATTTACTTTTTAACAATTTGTGTTACTTCCAGTCGCCGCCGCCGTTTTTTTTTAATTGAAAAAGCGTTTAAGCTGAAAACATATTATTAGCCGCGGCTTACAGCCACGACCAATAAATGTGTAAATACCGTCGCGGATGCTTTCGGCTGACATAAACATACAGCATGTCAGATATATTTCCGATAGTTTGAACGGCTCAGTGTACTTTCATTATCTAGATACCCTGTAAATTGCGGCTGTCAGCCGTGTCCGTTAGCCGCGACCGATAGTTTGTTTCCAGCTTGATGAGTTTTGGCACTATCAAGCAAATAAAAAATTATTGGTCGCAGTTTTTTTGTAGTTATTGAATTTAGACTTGAGAATCATGAAGAAATTTTGTTCAATGAATAGATAGATGATTTAGAGTAAGAAGGCGTGACCTAAGTTCTTTACATGACTTTCTATGACCAATTTCAAATATTTCACCCGATTTTAGTTTGCTTTATGTATCGATTTTCCTAAATCGGGTAAATTGAAACAAATTAAACTTGAATATTGGCCAATGCTAACGCTTCAAGTGCCAAACACTAAAAAAACGTAATTATACGAGTTTTGGCGCCATCGTGATGGAAGGTTTTTTCGTAATTGTTGAACTTCGTGTACCTACAAGGGTAAAACTAGTTTATCTAGGGGCAATTACTCTAATTTTGTTAAGTTTAATTGCATAAATGAATTATTTATGAAGGAATTGCTGTATTGTGTATGTCCCTGTTGCCGAAAAATATCACAAAATGAGATTGAGTAAAGGGGCCACCGCTTCCCTCAAGATCCTGACATGACATTTCATAACAACTTATGACTTTAATAAACAAAACTCAAAAAAATACAATAGAAGCTATAGATCTTTATACCAAAACTATATACAAAATAAGTAAATATGATAAAGGAAAAATTCTACAAATTATTTATAATCAAACTGACCCCCCGAACAGATAATGTTTGTAATACGTCATCAGTCGAGACTCGACGTATGACCTTGTTTCCACAGCCAACATTTTCTCGCTTTATTTTGATTACTGTGTTCAATGCGACATTTTTGTTTTAAGAAAAGGAATAAGCTCAGCCGTTTGCTTCCTGATGGCAAAAATACCATTGAATTAAACAAAACGTATGTCCTCATATGCGTTGACATCCGGAGACTTAGAATTGAGTAATTATCGCCTACCTTAAACTACAAATTGCAACACTATAGTTTTGAGGCTGCAAGAATATTTAAAGTAAAGGTTCCAATCTGGGCAAAGCTGTACCTCCTAGTAAATATGTTTGATGTTTCTTTTGTTAAAGCAATTTTAGCAAAAAATGGGTAAAAACGTGGTAGTAAGTCATAGTTATTGTAACTTTATACTGTTCGTTACTATGGTATGGCGCCAATATCTAACAGGTCTATAAGCGACAATTGTCTCTTACTATCAGGAGATCCACTAGCTTGTGGACTATCAGACATAAAAATTTCAAGGGTAACATTGACCGTATTCCATCAAAAATGTTTCTGTTGAAGTTATATTTCGCTTGAGATATCAAAAATTTTAAATTATATTTTATCGAAAGCACAACTGTTAGGTCACTGGAATACATAAGTTTACTTGAAGAAAATTACCAACAAAAAACATTATTATTCGTGAAAAAAGCGATTCGTTTTATGAATATAGGAAACGGTCATAAATCAACTTAACGTTGATTTGTGTTCGGACGACATATCGTGGTTGACGCTGTGGAGAACCATCCGAAATATCAGAGAATTTTGTTGTTTATAAAGTAATTTTCTATCACGAAATTGCGATAGGTATTACATGACAACTATAACCAATTTCTCGTCAGAGTTGATAGGGAAACGCGTCATTGACGTGATTATGATTTGTAAATATGGCAGAATCAAAAACATATTTTAAACAAAGTGTTTATCTGCGAGTCGGGCTTGCCTATGAAGGATTCTGTAGTAGCCTACAGTCACATTCAGATATTTGATAGGATGACTCAAGAAACCACAACAGTTCGTAACCACCACAACGTAACTTTATTTTTCATGGTATTAGTGGTTGCCTATGAAAAGGTTTAATTTAGTTTTTAAAAATATGCTATATCTCAAATAGCTGATGGTATATCGTTCCAACAGTCTTTCTTCGAAAACTTTCAAAGAGATCAACAGCACATGTTTTAATATTTTCCACACCTTTGTTTATATTATGCATACATTTTTTGGAAGTGACTGTCTTTTAAGCAACGAGCTTTAAAAAATCTGATTTTAGAAACATGAATTTCATTTTTAAAGATCTATATGACATCTCATCCCGCATGTGTAGATTTGATTTTTTTGGTTTTACCACCATGATAAGGGCACCACCCTATTTTTTAATTACTATGTAAAAATCAAATACTAAATTCAATACAAAACAACATTTTGTATTGAATTTAGTAATACAAAACAAAATTTCACTCAATACAAAATTTCATGAGAATCGGTCTAGCCGTTTCGGAGGAGTACGGGAACGAACATTGTGACACGAGAATTTTAAATATAAGATGTATGAAAATGTGTTTCTTGGCGGACGCAAGTTTGCCTCCAAATAAAGCACTGCTTATTTTTCCCAAAGGAAACATACGACCTTTGAAGGCGATACTTTATGTTTCCAGAAGAATACATATTATGGATCTTAACGTATTAGTATGCTTACTTTGGGGTTAGATTCAATTTGCGTAATTTGTCTGGGGCATTTATGTATATTATTATTTATTTATTTCGTCTTCTAAAGAATAAAGAAACTTTAATGCAATTGACATAGCTTCTTTGCTGAAAAATCACCACAAAATATAGACTATCTGTTTGTGTATCGTGACATTACAGAAAAAACTGGATCAATGTCGATTGGACTTTCAACAATTTTGAGGCTTGTTCTCGAATGTAAATGTTTTTATTTCAAAATCTGTCAAAATGGACCTGCTAATAGGATTAGTGTCTTTGGACGAATATTGCTATGACCAATGGCGCTATAGCTAATTGCGAGTGTGATATTATAGTTTAGAATATAAAGTGACAAGGTTTAAATGGGAAATATCCTCCATATTATAGTATCATTGGTGTTATAGTTTAAGTAGCACTAAATTGTTTAAGTAAAATATTTTTGTTTTATTTCTTTAACCATCTTTTTAACCAATTTCCCAACTAAACCCCAAGTTTTTCAACCATCTTTTCATATACTTTTTTGGTCGCCACAAGTTACTCTACAATCACACATCATTTTCGATAATGTACGATATAATTAACCGACTCTAAGAAAGGAGGATCTTCTAAATTCGACTGTTTGTTTTTTTTTGCATTACTCGCCCAATAGCTAATTGATTTTGATGGTTCTATTTTTATAAGATAGGTCACGATTCCGAGGTGGTCCCATATTAGTTTTACCATGATGTGACTAGTGGTTTTTGAGTTATAGTTAATCTTAATATATATATTTCTTGTCTTCGTGTGTTTGTCACTGAAATCCTCCTAGACGACTGGAGCGATTTTGATGATATGATTGTGTGTGTTCAAGGGGATTCGACAATGGTTTAGAATTTAGATTAACAATTTGGTCCACATTTTTTTTTTAATTATTTTTTTATTTGTAAGTAATCATTGATTTTGGAATGTTTCACACTGTATCCGAAAGACTGCGCTATTGTCTGAGCATTAATGTCAAGCGGTACAAAATTTGCTGGGTCAGCTAGTAGTGTATAAGTTTTTCACTTATCTTGACGGCCTCATCAATGATGATAAGTGAAGTGTGGTCGAGATAAAAGAAAGTAAAGATAAGTGAAGTGTGGGTGACCACATTTGAAACTTTGTAAAAAACAATTCTCCCAAAAATACAAAAACACTAGCAAATATTTTTCCTTTCATATTTTTTCCCCTGTCATACCTTTACCATTCATTTAACAAACATGATTGCATTGTTCCTAAATAAGTATTAATAGAAAATTGGACTGAAAAAAAAATACATTTGGAGCCCCCCTTGGCTCCAAATGTATTTTTTTTTCAGTCCACTCCTTTGTTGCCCCGAGGCCTCCAGACCTCTAAAGCGACTTGAGTTATGCCAAACTTCTTACTAGTAATCATAACTGGATATTTTAGGCTATCTGTAGGTATATCTGAGAATAAGTGGTTGCTTAAAGTGGGTCCTGGTTACTCTAATTCTCATGATAAGGCTGGTACGGTTGCTAGCAAATGCTTTACTAACTCCTAAACAATACAGTTTTTAAAAGAGAAAAATATCCGCCTCCTCCATTTGTGCCCTTTGTTCATTTGACCGCCTCGTTGGTCGAGTGGCTAACGTACAAGCCTAACTGCAACGACTGTTTTGTTTTCCGACGGAGGCAGGCATTTGTGTGATAAACATTTAGCTGTCTGCGTTTCCGGGTCTGGGTGCTTATTAAATTTATTTTATCTATTTAAGTATTTCTATGTATTAGTATCGTTGACTAACAGCCGTAACACAAGCATATAATTTGTCCACTTTGGGGTTAGATTATCAACATGGGCTGTATTTAATAGTGTGTAATTTTATTATCCGTCAAAATACCACGTACAACCACTGTTGAGTTTCGATCAATATCCCTTAAACAAAGTTTGCCCTATTTTATGTACTGTTCATAAACCTGATTTATAATATACTAGCTCTTTCACGCAGCTACGCCTGCGTAACTTGGCTTTTACTGCACCGATTTTGATGAAACAAAGCCTATGTCACTCAGGGATCATGTAGCATTCTAAGGGCGAAAGAATTTTTGAAATCGTTCCAGTAGTTTCGGAGCCTATTAATTTCAAACAAACAAACAAAAAATCCAACATATCCTCTTTATAATATTTGTATAGATAAAATTTTGTAACTTAACTAGCTGAGCCGACAGACAGTTGTCCTGTCATGTGAATTTATTGGATATTTTTGCGAACCTGACTATAACTAACACAACAAAAAAGAATGATCAAAATTGGTCCATCCGTTAACGATAGAAGAAAAAAGGGGGTTTCATTTTTATTTAAAAGTTATGCTCATCATCTGAATAAATGAAATATTTAATAACAAAAAAAAAACAATTTGAAGTTATTTTGTATGAATCAAAAAGAATTTCATTTGTTTTATAAAAAAAAAACTATTAGGTGAATAAATATTTTTTTTAGTTAATATTAATTAAGTTTTTAAATATCCAACGATTGATGAGTTTGGTGAATAATTAAGATGAATGATAAATTATAATAAAATCGGAGTTTATCATAAAAGTGTTTAATTTATCTTATAATTAGTATTGCACTCAAAACGTTAGAGGGAAACAAAAATATTAATACACAGACAAATGGCAAGCTTATCCCTTGATGGTGGTGACTTCCAGAAGTAGCTTAACCTGTTATAGTAATCAACAATACAAATAAAACAAAACAATTGATAAAAAAATGTTGTGTGTCTGGAGAGAAATAAACTTTTAAGTTTCTTTATTAAAAAAAAATATTATTCATATAATTATCGGGGATATTAAAAATTAAAATGTTTAATACCCCCGACAAAATATATATGTACAGTAGCTGAGAACCGCCTCGATCACTTGTTTCGTTTAGAGGTTTTAATGCCCCAAATAGACAAATACGCACACACATAGACATGTCAAACTTATAACATTCCTCGTTTTTATTAGAGGGTTATAAATACGCAGAATCCCACAACGAATAAACAGAAAATGAATGAGAATAAAACATAGAGGGACAAAAACGGGAAGAAAGGGAGTTAATGTAAAAACGACAAGAATCATCGCGGAAAAAAAGTAATTCGATCGCGGAGATAAACAGGATGATTATAAAAAATGTTAAAATATATATTTAATATGTTCCTGTGAAAGTGAAGTAGTAACCACTTGGGTCTGGCTCAAAATTAGCATTGTAACAAAAGTCCAGAAATAAATATAAACAAAATAAGTTACATACTAGAATGCTTTTAATCTCCAACGATTTTTTTTACTGAATACCAAGTTTTCTCTTTTTAAATGATAATTATTTAGCTAAAAATGTAATCGCCACTGCGGCCTATCGGTCTGGTGTAGGAGATGACTTCATGAGGTCCAGGGATCGATCCCCGGGTTGAGCAACAAAAAGAAAATGTGTTTTATAAATTTTCTAATAAAATTAACATTGCCAGGGTTTGAACACGTGCCCTGTTGGCGATAGGTTAGCCACCCTTCACGTTGTGGGACTTAGTGTCCGCAGTTAGTCCTGGCCCGTGGGCTCTCTATCTCTGCCTATCTCTTCGGGGATACGGGCGTAAGATACTTTCTAAAATGTAAGCTATGTTGGTAAAAATTTATCAATTAGGAGACGAGATATTTAATGGAAGTAAACAAGCAATATTTTAGTGCGCAGGCTAATCAACGGAAGTGGCTGGTGAATAAAATATGATAAAGGAATCAGTTCAATCAATCTTTAATTAGTAATTTTTAGTAGTTAGTAAATAAACAGTTCAATAATTAGCATTTTCTGGCAGAAAGCGATAGATTTAGCTGTATTTGGTAATGCTTTGTATAGACTAAAGATCCGAACCTACATCGACCTAAACCGAGCTGGTAATAGAATGAAACATGTTTCTTTAATAAATTTAATATATTAGAAACTAGCTGTTCTGGTGAACTTCATTCCACCAGTTCAATTTGTGAGTGAAAAAATCTATAGTCCTAATTTTCTTGGTTTTCTCGCAGACGAACGAGATAAAAACATCCATCTCCTAGTTCTAAGCTACCTCCCTGTAAATTTTCAACAAAATCGCTTTAGCCATTTTTGAGTTATGAGAAGTGTAACTAACACGACTTTCTTTTATATATGTAGTTAATTATATGTGTTGCCTAAAAATCTTGGACAGAATGTTTTTAAATATATTTTTTATTATTCCCTTCTTTACAGGCAATACTATCAACATGTTTGCGATGAACATAATAAAACAGCGTAGGTATATGTCGATATATTTTTTTTATTATCCAATCCTGTAAAAGTAACTGGTGTCGACATACGTGTTTAAATAGGCAACCCGGTAAATAGCAGGAAACTCTTTTTGTGTCCATTCACCTCTTATACTTTAAGTAATGAAATAAAAAAATATGAAGAATATGATTTTTTAAAAATATAAGATTAGTTTAGTCTAGGATCTTTTGGGTTGCCTAAACCCATCCTATTAATATTATAAATGCGAAAGTTTGTAAGTATGGATGTATGGATGTTTGTTACTCTTTCACGCTCGAATGGCTGAACGGATTTGTCTGAAATTTGGAAGACAGATAGATTGTGACCTGGATTAACATATAGGCTATTTTTAATCCCGATCGCACACCGGGTTTCTGTGAAAACGCGGGCGAAGCCGCAGGTAGCAGCTAGTATTTAATATATACTTTAATATACTAAATCACTATCACTACATACTATAAAACACAGTCGCTGCCTCTGTCCCTTTGGATGCTTAAATCTTTAAAACTATGCAACGGATTTTGATGCGGTTTTTTTAATTGATAAAGTGATTGAAGAGTAAGGTTTATATGTATATTTCATAACCGTGCGAACCCGGGGCGGGGCGGTAGTTTATTATAAAATATGTTCCATCCTATATCCAGCTCGGTGAAGTTCGACTAATGTTAGGATCTTAGACCAGAATAAACAAACAAACGGATTCCTTCGTTTTCATGTTCTAAGTTCTAAAATCCACTGACGGTAATATTTAACAGTCTCCAAAAATGGAGTAAGGTTCTCTGTGTATTTTTGTATGTAATATTTGAATGTTCTATTAATGTATTAGTAATGTAGTAAATAAATAAATAAATATCCCTGGACAAGTTACACAAATTGAATCTAGCCCCAAAGTAAGCAAATTATATGCTTGTGTTATGGGTGTTAGTCAACGATTCTAAAACATTGAAACAATGAACATTGAAGTAACTAACATTGAAAAGAAATATAGGTCAGTTCAGAAGTGGTAATTTTTTTCAAGATACAAGTAGTGGGTAGTTGACCGCCCCAGAAGAAGATAGGAGGCTCGAAGGAAGGCCTTCTATTTCCCTAAAGAGGAATTCTAGGAACCTTTAGTTCTTGTTGGGCCTCAAAAAGTGGAGTTCACGCTTCCAACACGATTGCTCAGTAAATCAGTTACATAATATGTTTGTTGGATAAATTTTCGAACGAGGCTTAACGTCTTAATACATTAACAACGCACCATTTGCATCTCTGGTCTCTATATTTCTTACCTTGGATTAACAATATAAATTTTCATACTTACATAATAAGGAAAGACCCGGGGATCGAACCCGGGACCTAAATAAGTCAAATCCGACGCCGGACCGCTAGACTACAGATATGGTAATAAAAGAAAAGAAGAAAACAAAAGAATACTAATCAAATGTCATAAACAACGATATTAAAAAAACAAAGCTTAATTGATGCGACCTACACTAATCTCGTCACCTGACCAATTAATCATCAATTAATAGGTCTTAGGTAAGCAGGCATTATTTTTATCATCGTTTTAACATGATATCGGTCGTAGATGACAGCTTTATAAGCCTTATTTAAACGATCAGTGGTAATCCTTTATAAATAATATTATTGTTTAGTGTATATGTATATTTAATTTATTTTATGTAACGCAAAAACAAATGAATATCACTGATTAAACTTTGACATTCCTACTTTGTTGGCGAATTTATTAGATATTTTAATGTTAGATTGAGAAAATACCACATAAAACTAATAAAATTTTATTTTATTTTTTAATTTTCTTTTGTTTTTTTGAATTCATAAATAAATAAATTTCTACTTGACAACAAAGTAGAGTATAAAAAAAGTGCTAAACCCTGTGTTATAGTTAGATGTAAAGCGTCGGCACTCAGGACTCAGGACATAGGATATTGTGAGTAGGGTGGGTAACAAGGATGGGTTATGCTTAAACTATTGTGAATGAATTAATGACTATCATTGAGTGGTCCTCCGTAAACCGTCCTCCCTCCACGCATGCGCAGACAGATGCGTACGCATATATTCATTGGCACTCCGTAGAACCATCAGTCAATTTCTGAACTTCGTCCGTAGCGTACACGGCAAGAAAAAATAAGGATTCGTGTACTTCGTGGGCTATATTAAGGTACTGTAAATAAATTGTTTATGTTTAATAAAAGTGCGCGTGTATGTAAGTGGAAATTTTCCAAGGCACATAAGTGCATCCAACCCGTTGCAGTGCGAATTGCATCATACGTCCAAAATACTGTGTCGGGGAATTGCTAGCGTTCTTATACATAAAATGCTATGCGAACTTTTATTAAAAACTAATATATCCAAAAAAATATACGAAAAATGCATTAGGGTGTTTTTTTGGTTACAGGTTTTTTTTATTTCATTTTATTGTAGTATTAATCAGCAAAACATTGAAAAAAGTTTTTTCTTTCAACAAGAATTTTATAACAAATGCTTTTTTTACCATTTTTTGTATGAAATATACTTCTAATATTAAAAAATACTTGTAGTTGTGAACAAAATATTTAGTTGTGTGATTCAGAATATTATTACTTTAGTACTTTCTAGGTTAGTAGTGCCTTGAATAAGTGTAAGGTTAACTACAGCACGGTATGTAATTAGTTCAACGATAATAATGTTTACGATTGTTCTCTTCATGTGTATAAAAGAAAGGCGACTTGTTATGGATATTACGTTTCGATATGATTACAAAACTATCACAATGCAAAAAGAAATTACAAATTTAAATGTATACAAATCTTGTAACAAAACAAATCTAGGTACCTAATTAAGCGCATTATAATTGCAAAAATCGACTTCAACTATTTCATTGGGTACCACGTCGTGACATGATACCTAATTCTTTTTTCAAAAAATAACAAATGGTTCCGAAACGGTACCAAATAAATGTTGTCAACATCCTACTTGTAGTTTTTGAGCTGTACTTGATAACGCATATTTTTTTTTAATTTATTTTGACAAACTCAGCGTTTGTATTCATAGTTGGTTCATGGTAAAATTAATATGGGACCACCTCAGAATCATGACCTATCTTTCTAAAAAAGAACCATCAAAATCAGTTGGATATTGACGGAGTAATCGCGTAACACACATACAAAAAACCATCCGTTCTTTTAAGTCAGTTAAAAAGAGTTAAGATCTTCATCGCATTTTTAAATAAAATTATATGATTTATAGAGTTGAATATTTTTATATGGAAAAATATCAGTTCTAGTCATTTAGTCCATTGAAAACCAGTGTTTTAAAATTTGTGTTTGAAAATACAGCTCCAGCCCCTAACATGTAATTATTCGCTAAACGTCTTGGATTTTCCGCAATTTGTAAAAGCAAAATTACTATTGAAACTACTTCTGAAAAAAGGAACCAACCACGTGTACGTGTGGTTAAATTGAATTAAATAAAAAAATAGTTATTAATAAAAAATGTCTCGCAATTTAAACACAAAAACGTTACGAAACTACTCCTACTACTCGTCACTAAACATTAAAATTGTTGAAGAACTTAAAATCCCAAAAAAATCATAGTATTAATGGTCATTTAGCAAACTGAAACTAACAAAAAACCTACAAGGTAGTTACTTTATGCATAGATTTAGTTAGATAAGTTAGATTAGGGCAGATATTTGTGTGTTGAAGATTTAAATATCTGTGTTTACGGGTCTGGTTGTTTTTTAAATTCGTTCCAATATCTATTTAAATATTTCTACGTAGTTTCATTTACTAACACCCATAACACAACCATATACCTACTCGTAATTTGATTACTTTAGCTTTACTCGAACTATTTGTGTAATTTGTCCAGGGATTTATTTATGTATTGTCTTTTACTACATTTCTTTTAATAAAACCACCTCTGTGGTGTAGCGCTCAGATGTTGTACTTGATTTCATAAGTTTCTGGGTTTCGATCCCCGAGTAAGACAACAAAAGAGAGTGGTATTTTTTCGAGGTCCTTATCAAAACGACGTTACCAGGGTTTGAATATGCTGCCGGTCAGCGTAAGGTCTGCCATTTATCATGTTACAGAACTTAGTGTCCTCGGCTAGTCGTGGGATTACTGGTTGTACCTCTACGGTGATACAAAGGTGAAGATACTGTTTTTGTTAATAAAAACTCTTTGTCAAAAGTATCATGACGTTCGGTTCTTGTTTGCATAAATAGGTCCAATTAACAACGTGAATCATAAACATTGTCAACGGCAGAAAAGGTTAAACACGATTTGTATTTCTGTAAATAAACATTTCTTTTTATTACAAAATTTTATGTAAAATTTGCAGTTTAAGGTACTAATGTATCCGAATTCGTCGTCGAGTTAACCCGATACACTCTTATTAAACCATTTGCTAATAAATGTATGAAGTAACTGACTGCTTTACTTGTTGAGAATTCGGGATAAAAAGTAGCCTTCATCCTCCTTATATAGCTTCGAGGTCAAATATTTTATTATTGGTTGTTTATTAAATTTATTCTGGTATCTATCTAAGTATTTCTATATATTAGAATCGTTGACAACCAACAACCATAACACAAGCAAATAATTTGCTCACTTTGGAGTTAGGTTCAATTTGTGTAACTTGTCCAGGGATGTTTATTTATTATCATTATTATTATAATTTTTTACCAAAATTCAATAAAATCTAGGTGTTAAACCTATCGCCGACCGGCCACATATCCAATCCTAGATAAAGTAATTTTTAGTAGAAAAGTGAAAAAAACACATCTTTTGTGCCCGACCCGGAGATCGAACCCTCATGAAGTCAAGTACAACATAGGACCTTTAGGCCACAAATTCGATTTTTATGAAATATTGTAACATACACTATTTCGATTATTCAATTTACTATATTATAATAGAGAGAATAGAGATAATATCATAGTTTAGACAAAAGCATAACATATTCTGTTTATAGTTCTAAAATTTGTTAGATACCTAACCTATAAATTATCCGATCCACCTATGTAAATGAGACGTAAATGCAGATACATTTTCGTGTTAATAGTAGATATTAGTATGGAAATTATTTTGAAAAGTATTTAAAATTGTTTATCAAAAGTTATTTAGACATAAAAATAAAGACAATACCGGTAATCTTTATCTAAGAAGCAACTTTAATTTCAGCTCCTTGTTGTAAGAAAATTTATAGCTATAATTTTCTTACAAAAAAATATAACATAGCACCTAAATACTACTCATTTTATACCAAATTAAAAACCGAATAAAATAAAAAAAAACAAATAAAACGTCATAAGCATTACGAATAAAGTTGTAAAAACAGTCATTATATAAACATGTTTGGTGACTTATTATTCATTATTAAATAAATACCCCTGGGTAAGTTAAACTGAATCTAACCTCAAAGTAAACAAATTCTATGTTTGTGTTATGGGTGGTACTAATACATAGAAATACTTAAATGTATACCAGAATTTCATTTTATAAACACCTAGACCTGAAAATGCAGACATTTCATATATCAATAAACAATTGCCTGCCCCTGTCGGTAATCGAATCCAAGCTTTGTAGTTGGTCATTGATGCTAGGCTTGTACGCTACTAACGAGGTGATCAAATTATTGACTTTTTCTAATTACAAATTAATATTGCGTTTTTAAAAACTAGTTGACTGTACAAACTGCCAGTGTCTGAGGTTATCTGTTTTGAATACCGAATTAAAGTTATAGCTTATCCTTCTTTCGATACATCTGATGACAACGACACAAAAAAATTAGCCCAATTGGTCCATTCGTTTATGCGGTATGTGACGACTAAGGAAATAGAGATTGATTTCCACAAGTTTTTATATAGCTTACGTCTGTGTATTGTCAATTATAAGGTAGCTACGGCCTCTTGCATGTTCGTAATTAATTATTGAATTCTGAATTAGCTTCTAACTTAGGGTTAAATCTCTTTTTGCTTTCAATTTAACCAGTTATTAATTTAAACTAGGAATATTCACCACCGACTAAATACCTATAGTCGTAAAATAAGTCGATTTTGTTACAACGCTTAGAACTCGAAAACTGCTGCACCGAATTTCATGGTTTTTGAGTCGGTGGATTCGCCAACTCAAACAGTATCTAGTTTGTGTAACAAAAACATATGACACAGAGCTGTCAATACAAAGTTTACCGGGACAGCTAGTAAAAGTATAAAATATAAAGAGGCGTAGTTTGGTCGTTACAGTAGTTTTATTTAATTCTAATAATTTTATCTAGTTAAAGAGGGTCTGCCATTTAAAGTAGAAATAATGCAGTTTAGATGCAATAGTTATCGGGAAGGGGAAAAGCCACCCCATTGACAAGCAGTCATTGATTGATTGGTATAGAAACGCATCGTATCACTGGCTTTTTTAGTTTAGTTGGTAAAAAGCAACTTAACAACATTGAATGAATGAATTAATGAATGTTGCAAACATTAACAAAATGAAATACCGTTTTAAAATGTAAAATTTCCCTTGAGGCACACAAAGGCGGTCTTTGAAGCGATCTCTGCCAGACACTCTTGTGAAGAAGGGAGAATTTATAAATTTAAAATCAACGGGCTTTATATAACAAATAATTTAACAAATACTGAAGCTACCCCATAGATTTTCTTAGTGATATCCGGATTATAGGTCACTTGAACACCGTCTACCCTGCCTGGAGGGTAAAGTAACACGACAATGGCGAGCATTGTTGTATAATTATTTAAGATTTTTTTTAATTTATTGATTGATCGCTTCTGCCGTCTAGTAATCCGGTGTTGTCGTTTGAATACATGAGGTCCCGGGTGCGGTTATCGAGTCAGTGTCTTATTAATTCATTATCGAAGATAGAAAATTAGAAGAATCGACGCTGTCCGGGATTGGATAAGTATGCGGTTGCCCGGACTAAGTACCTTCGGCTAATCATGGATTTGTACCGCTTCCTAACTTTAAAAGAAAACGGAAGTAATAATACGTATCGTACTTAGAACTTATTGGCTATGTACAATTAAAATCATTGACGGGAAAATGTATACATTTTCTTGTTGTGTTGTACATACATGTGCTGAAGTTATTATTAAACACTTAGTTACTTCAACTTCTCCGAAACATAAAATTATGGTTATTAATTAACGTTTAAAAAGTAACCTTTAAGATGTTTCCAGTTTAACAAGTACCCAGTATTGGGTAACCAGTTCATATTGAATAAACTTTCGGTTCGCGGACTTACTTTTTTTTTGTTGAAGTAATGTTGTTAATTGACATAAAACTGATAATTTATTGAAATAATAAAATCAATAAGAAATTCGAATTCATTCTCTTCGTCCTCGGAACTTATTGGAATTTTATTGCTTGCTTCCTGAATAGCACTTGTACTTTTCCACAATACACATTATATTGTTATTTAGAAAGTATGTAATTCAACATTTGTATTTTTATAGCAAATGAAATTTTTAACAATACATGAATATTGTTTTAAAATTAAGGTAATCTTGAGATGAATGATAAAAATATACGACAAATTCATCAAACATCAAAATGTGAAGCCAAAAAGTATGTAATGTTTTTTGTACAGGTAATGTTCCCAGAATTTCGAACAATTGTTCTCTTTTTTTGAAATGGCTAATAAAAATGTTGCTAACCGCGAGGTTTTTACGACTTCAGCGGACTACGCGTTTTAGTCAGTTTAACTAACTTCTATTGACTCCAGCTCTTCAATTATCGGGAAAAAACTTCTATCCATCACAAAGTTATGGAGTTATTGATTTGCAAATTTCGTTACGATTGGTTATAAAATACACATTTTCATATTTTATTCATAGTGCGAAAATATATCTACGCATTTGTTTTAAATGACGCATCAAATAAATTTTAACTGCGTTTTAAGTTTACATTATCAAATTCGTAGAAACTGTCAATAAATCTAAAATGAATATATCCTTACTAAATAAGATTAGCGAATGTTCTTAGTTGTTATAGTGCTACCAACTAGTCTGTTCATTCAAAATTGGAACAAAACCGTTATTTTGTGAAACGTCATTTCGCTGTCAGTTTTCGAAGTGCACAGACTAGTAAAAGAACTACACGTTTCGAAGTGTGAGTTACGAAAATGAAATTTGAAATCCATACTTAGAAAAGAAGAAGAAAATGAAATTCCCAACTACATGTGTTGTTATTTTGTTATCATTATCGTTATTCTAGATAAATTATCGCTATTTTCTATGTTTAACATTAGCAACGCTGGTTACGTTTACGAATAAAATTATTACAATTGAGTAATGTCATATTAAAATCATCAGACCCGACAGACGTTCTGTCACAATTATATTTAAGCCATCCAGTCACTTATTAAATATCTAGAAAAAAATTAACAAACTCCGTGCAGTCGCTTAAGACAGTATTATTCGGCATTAAAAAGTGAAAACGCCATCGCTCGTTGGGGGTGATTTAATTAGGTTACTTGATTATTTTACTAGTGCTGTCAGTTGCTGTTCGGTGTTACAACCGCGCAGAAGGTCGGCTCAGTCTTTTGTCATCTAGCACAGCGTTGCCGCCGTTTTTGTATCATCTCCTGGAAGGTAGGGTAATCGGTTTACAAGAGACGTGTTCTAAGATTTCGACGTTAAGGTTAAGACCTATAAAAGCCAAGCAAACGCTATCTTACATTTTTACGCTGTTATAAATACTATCTTTTATGATAACCAAAAACATACCGTAACCTATTTTGAGTAAATTGTATTGAGTAAATGCGTAACATTATTTCCAATCAAGGTTTGTTTATATACCTATATAGATAAGTAGGCGGCGTAACAATGAGGTACTATCTAATCATTCACTAATCCCTGCTTTGACACAACCGGCCGTCAAAAATAGGACGATCTGATAATTATTCTTATCACACCAGCATAGTGTAACTCCACCTTTGTAAGCTTTTTAATTGATACTCTTTTTTCGGTATTGGATTCGATATTTCAGATTGGTATATGACATTGCTTGGCACTGTAGTGTTCCGATCTGGATGGTAAGGTAGCCGAGCAAAAGGACAACGTGTAACGTATGTCGTAGATATCACAGCTGTCGTTTACTTATTCGCTACCTAATAAGAAAAGAGGCTAACAGTTAGACGTATTTTAAAAAAAATGAGCAAAAACATGTGTTGGCAAAATTGTACGCCGCCTTTAGACCGAGGAAGTAATAGTGCTTTATTTATTTTATGAGCTATTCTTCTTTCCATATTGAAATACTACAGTGGTAGGCTTTGACCTTATGGCGGCAGGCATGAATAAGATCGTGGTACGATACCGGGTATTGGTCGTAAAACATTAGTTAAAGGCAAATCCACTCTACGCGTTTCTGTCCATCGAGTATAATCTATTCTGTTTGAAACAGAATGACACGTTTGACAGTAATTGGTTAGAAAAACTGGAAAAGCATTCCGGAAATACACTTTTCTATCTGTATTTGAATATTATTTTGAACTAGCTCTTAAATATCGAACGTTCTGTCATAAATCAATGGTTTTGAATATACATATTACCTATTTGCATGTTTACCAAATCTAACTTTTTAAAAATGAATCCCTATTTCCCTTTGTCACTGCACTATGCCAGAACGGATGTACATTTTTTGTTGTATTCATTATTGTCAGGACAAACTTTTTTTAAAGAAATATAAATAAAAAAAACATTTTGGGGAGTTTGAATGCAACCACGAATACTATACATATATTATATACTATACATATGTATATTACTAGACGAGATTTGATTATTTTTTTTTGCGTTATTTTTTGTGATTAGATAGCAAAGCACGTATTTCGTTCTCTTTATGGTAAGGAAATATGTCAGTCACCATAGATGTTATATGTGCGTTACTATTCTCTAGTCAAGTTTTAGGCCACAATACGGATGAGATGCATACATAATGACAAACATTGCGATACAATGTACGCAATAAACACTGCAGTAAAATTTACGTTATCACTGAAATTGTTTATAAGCTGCAGTGGCCTAGTAATACCCGATTTTACAAACAAGGACGTGTGTGATGAACATATTACATGTATGTTTGTATATCTAGATATATCTTCTTAAATTGACCCTGTGTTTTTTGTTTTATACAGGCCTAGTACGCGCTTATAGAGAGCGATGTTTGTAGATAGACAGATTTCTTTTTTGGTTATTCATCATTTTCACTTACTAGCATATAATGACTTACCGAACTATTTCCCTGACTATTACCTGGCGGTGCGAAATATACTTTACGACCTATTTTTGTACCTACCAACATAGTACATATGACACATAGGAGCGGTTTTGAAACGAATTGCATATACATAGAGACGTAATTACAGCTGCACTCAGAGACGTCAATTATCTTTTAATCAGTCATTAAGTTGACTTTTTCTACACAAAATTGTGACTTAAGCGTCTCTGTCTCGTTAGTTATCAAACGTTGCCTTCGTTGTGCATTTGGATTTTTTTAAGTTCAAACTAAATTGGTCCCGCTTTTTTAGTGTTGGCCCTAAACAAACGTACAAAAAAAAGATATAAATTACTACCTGTGGCCGCAACTTCGTCTGCGTGGAATTTAACAAAAAATATATCGTTTATTTACTTAATTTCGATTTTTTTCTTAAGTAATAGCCTAAGTAAATCTATATCACATGATCTGCCAGTGAAAGTACCACCAACATAGATCCAGCCGTTTCAGAGATTATTCGAAACTATAGACAGGCAAATATTGTTTTTTGATATACGTATCTTACCTATACTCTCTCTAAGTTCCCGTGTTGGTCCGGGCTCCTTTGCAGAATAGACCATCTGTCTTCCTGCCAGGCAGCTCGTGGAAGGCGAGCATAGGTGATGCGCCTGCTTGTTTGCCATCCAATATCATAAAAAAATGTACATAATTGTTATTTTTAACTATTTAATGTAAAAAATACATCTAGAAAATGAATGTCTTATTTTATACCTGATGGCTGATGCTTTGATATGGTCTTAAAATAATAAACTATACAAAGACTACGCTATACTATACAAAGAATCAAAGTTCCTATTTTTAGTAGATATTCCTGTTTTATATTACGATAACATTTAATTGAATTCCTGTTTCATCCCACGGGAGCATTTAACTAGAATAAAATGTATCCTATCATATAACTCAGGTATATACCAATTTTCAACAAAATCCGTTCACAATTTTCGGTGCCATTGATGAATATCAATATTCCTATTATCCCAAGGGAGCATTTAACCGGGATTAAAAGTATTTTATCACCCAAGTCAGCTCATCCCCTCTCTGTATACCAAATTTCATCAACATCCGTTTGGTAGTTTCTGCGTGATGGACGGACAAACATCCAAACAAACAAACTTTCACATTTATAATGTTAGTGTGATTACACCAAATCTGTGTTCTATCCTTTTCCTATAGTGGGCTGTGGGGTACTCACATCCCTACGTCACTGAATTAAAGTTCAATATAAAAAGTGAAGAGCCCGCGAGCGTAAACTCGCATTAGAAGATGGTAGAAATGCTTTCTACACAGTTTATTTTCAATGGTCATCGTTCTTAGTTCGAGATCCATGAGCGGCCAAACCTTTTTAAAATCTAAAACTTTCTCAGCGCTTATGCATCGCGACGAAAATTCTTTCGTTGGGCCATGAAAGGAAGATGAAGATGAAGTGGTTATTTAATACTACAATCAGACACTCCAATTTTACTTATTTCTTTATAACTAATTAACCTTACTAACACGAAAACAAGATATTAATAAAACCGACATTGTAGTAAAGTGGGTAATAAAATGAAGGATAAGGATATTATCGGGTAACCGCAAGTAAGCTGAAGTGTCTTATAATAGTACTTGTCTCTCAACCACAGCATGACGTGGTCCATCAGGGGCAGTGTTGCTACTCGAAACTTCTAAACTGCTAATAAAATGTGTATTGACAAAAGATAAAAATGTTCTCAATTGTGTTATAAATAATCGGAAATTTTAATAATGAATACAATAAATAAGTAAATACCCCTGTATAAGTTACACAAATTGAATATAACCCCAAAGTAAGTAAATTGTATAAGTACGTCTTGTAATATAAGTAGGTGTAGTCTCACTAATCAAAAAACGGACACAGTATAACTTTTTACCCCGTTCGGCTGCGAGAAAACTAAAACAAAATTTTAATTTTCCCATAAAAACTGAACGGGTGGAACAAAGTTCGCCGAAATAGCTAGTACCTAATTAATAGATAACAGAAAAAAATTAATGACCAAACAGACCTCGAAATGCAAAAATCTAAATGTTTATCACTAAAACGCCTGCCTCGATCGGGTATCGAACCCGAGCCTTGCGGTTGGTCGGTGGTGTTAGGCGTGTACGCTAGCCCCTCGACCAACGAGGTGATAAAATTAATAAATATACTGATTTACAATCTTTGTATTACGTTACGTTTTGTAACGCGTACAAGTTGTAACTGAACTGTGTAGCTGATGTTGGCTGACGTTGATGCTGATGAGTAATGACTTTCTCTGGTTCTTCTTCTGGAATTTCACAATAATTTTAATACCCCTTGAATGGTTTCTTGGATCTGAGGGTTGTTAGGTGAAGTTTATGGTTAGAAGATTATTGAGTCGGAAATCACCAACTACCGCTTACCACTACGGGAAGGTGATGACACCAAGCAAGGATGATAATGTAAAATCTTACCAGTCAAAGTGAGTCTCCGTCAAACCAAAGACAATAACTGAGAAATTATCAAAGTCATATTTGTGTTATAAAAACACAAATATCGCGATGTAGGATTTGTACCCACTTTTGTAGCTATGCTACGTGTAATAGAACTCGAATGGTGATATATTATTAAAATTAGTTCAATGGAGTTTATCCTATTAAAAACAATAAAGACGAGCGGATAGTAATTACAGCGTCCGGTTTTTACATTTCACCTACCGAACCCTAAACTCGTGTTTTTTTACGCAATATAAACTTGTATCTAATCTACAATCTCCAGTTTTTGTTGAACCTTCTATGGGAATGTCGTTGTTAAAAAAGTTGTCAGCTTACTCTTTTTATAAGGATTTTAATAATTTAGTCATTAGAAAAAAGGGCCGACAAAGCGTACACCAAAAAAAGCTTAACCACTGACGTGATGTAATTGGGGTTGGTTGAAAGCATTCTTAAATTATACAGTTGGGACAT
>NJDC01000076.1:354452-365785 GCA_002245475.1 Calephelis virginiensis | reverse complement strand
TATTAACACACATTTGTAGTTAAAGAATATTCGAAATTCGAAAATAAAAATTTTGTAGGTACTAACTGGCTTAACCTCTAAGATCGGCCGTTTGGGTACCATTGTTCTAGGTAGATCAAAATTTACTTTTAACTAACCTCTTATAAGCTGTTCGCAGTTTCGCTAAATTTTCGTCCCTTAATAACCTTTTATAAGTCTAGATACTCTAAAAAATGCTTTGTCCAACGTTAAATTGTATGTATATTTATAAATCGTAGCCCATGTGTTAGTCTGATGTATAAACTATCTACTTCGGTCAGTTTCGTCTAAATCGGTTGAGTAGTGTTTGCGCGAAAGAATAACAAATATATTCTGTCCATTCGCATTTTATTAGTAGGACTAATTCATAACGTTATTATTTGTAAAAATAATTTAATTTTCTACTTTCCAAGCTTTCACGGTTAAATCGCTGATACGGTCGGAGTAAGTGCAACCAGGACACCCACTACTAGCCGACCACACTAAGTTCCACAATGTAATAAGTGACAATCCTTTCGTCAACAGAGTACCTATCTAATCCAAAAAGTTGTTTTTTAAAAGATAATTGTAAACACATTTTTTAGTTGCTCGACCTGGGTATCAAATCCGTGTAGTCATTTCCGACACCGGACCACTAGACCAAAGAGGAGATCCTTTTTACAGACTTTAACATATATAATTATAATACTATATCAATAAATCTTACCAGTATTTTAGCATCGCTTACAGGAAAAAATTGAAATTCGATAAAAAAAGTAATTAAATAATATTTTTTTATTATTAATTCAAAAAAATGTTTCTCAGCAGCTCAAATGACAGAGCATCGTCACCATGAGAGCCAGGATACGAGTTCAAATCCTATCTGAAGTGATTATTTACTTTAAAAATGTGAAAATTTATCGCATTTTAATTTACTTAAAGCTAAACCTGTTAAATTTGAAGGAAAATCTTTAATGCGACTGAAATCATTATTAGTTTTATTCGGCCTTGGTAAATTTGGTTGCCATGGTGACTCATTTTAAATACGCCAATCAACATTGCTCTTGTAGACATAATTTTAAATATATATAAAATTCATATTAATATTATAAATGCCTATTTCTCTGACTTTTACTTTTTGTCTCGCTTTTACAGTAAAACCACTGTATCGATTTTCATGAAATTTGATATGTACAAAGACCTAAGTTCGAACAAAGGCTATTTTTTTAAAAAATACAATCACAACGGATTATAACAATTGATGAAAGTTTGTATAAAAATGCTAAATATTCTATGCTAATGAAGTCGCGGGCAAACAGCGAAGTATAAAATACAGTAACTTTGATTTTAAGGACGTTTTCGTAACGACCTAAAGTTAAATTTTATTGCAATTGCTTGGTTTTGAAATACAAGATGCATTTAGAATGCAAAAACATTACATTCCGTTTTAAGCGTTCGGTTGGCATCAATAAACTTGTTCTGAGCATATTCTAACAATGATCAAAGCTTCTGACTGATTAAAGTAAAAAAAAGTTTCGTTATCTGTAAATCTTTTTCGGCCGCACAAGGAGACGTCAATTATCTTTTAAGCAGTCACTAACAGGACTTTTTTTAAGATTATGACTTAATGATAGATTAAAAGTTGATTGACATATGCAGACGTTAGTGTAATATATCTCTGTATATCTCGATACTGGGGTCTAGCAGTCCGGTGTAGGACTTAACTCCCGGGTTTCGAAACGTTCCGGTTTCGAAACCCGGGAGGGCAATAAAAAGAAAAGACGTTTTTTTCAATTTTCTAATAAACAACAACTAAAATACCCGGGACTGGATATGCCACCTATCACATCGTGGGACTTAGTGTCGCCGACTAGTTGTGGATGCCGTGTCTGTGCCTACCTCTTCGGTAATGCGGACTTGAAGACACTTTATTTATCACGATAAATACATGGTATAAATGTTTATAATTAAAAAAGTGCGCAAAGTCGTGGATAAACAGTGTGAAATGAATGTAACAATTTATTTAGTAATCACCAACCAGATACCAATGGCATACTGCCAAACAGACATAACGGACCTTCAAGAAAAGAGAGTGCATATTTCTGAGAGGTCACCAACGCATCTGTGATAGTGTCTACTGTCCGCACGTGTGTAGTAGGTAAACGTCAGGTTAACTTTTAACATTCAGCACCCTTCTATAAAAATGTTACCAGCCGGATATTTGATTTTTATCACTTTAATTTAATGTAGCAAAACGACTTATCAATTCGAACTGGATTTAGATTGTCTTTTAGCATATTTTACGAAGAAACGACCGTAATCATAGCAACCGTAATTGTTGATAAAAAGCTAGTCAGATACAATGTTAGATAACCGCCAGTGTGATAAGCAAGTTTCAATATACCTATGGATGAACTTTTATCACATAGATAGTAACTGCTTATTTGTACTAGTGGGCAATAACTTACATAATAACAATGATTAACACTAGCGGCCCGTTTTTTTAATGATTAATGTGTTGCCAACCTCGCGGTTTTTACAACTTCGCCTGGCTTTAGGAGGCCCATTGCGGCTTCACACCCTTCGGCCAATTTCGGAATCATTAGCTTCGGAAAAAAGATTTTCGAATCGCGATGTGGTATCTAAATAAAGAGTTTTTTTTGCAGTTTTACTGTGCTTCATTATTTTCTTAAGCTTGCTACTTTAAGTTAATCAAAGTAAGGATTATAACGGTTCAAGATTTTTTCAAATCGTTTCAATAGTTTTAGAGCCTATGCAATGCAAACTAACAATTCAATCTAACCTCTTTATAATGTTGGGACATAAATATTTCTGGACATAATATCGATATAAGTATATAATTTACGTTGTTTCTCCGAAATGAACTCCTAAACTACATGATTTAAACAAATTTGTACAGCGTTTGCAGTTTAATACAACTTGAATATTAGCTTACATTTCAAATTGTCGTAAGCGTAATCCTTAAGCAAGTCTTTTAATTAGAGTTGTTAGTTAACGATAGTAATACATATGTATACTTAAATTAAATACATAATAAATACAAATCAATAATAAAAATATACTGAATTCAGGTAACGAATAAGTTTAAGAAACATCCAGGCTTAAAAACAGCCATATAAGAAACACAAATCGAACTTGTGTCGCGCGGATGGTTATTGACGATAGGCGTAATATGTATACGTTAACCTCTAAGCCAACGAGGCCTTGAAATACCACTAGATGTTAAGAAATATGGCCCTTAGAAACAGCGTCTCCAATATTTTAATCAAAATAGTTTTTAATATTAATTAAGTGTTACTTGCAATGATTTCGTCAGTGGACATTAAAATTTGACACCAGATATAGGTTATTTGATAAACGTTATTTTTAACCTACTTCAAAAAAGAGGGTTTTATGTTTGACTTCTATATTTTTAAATTTTAATCGATTTCTTCATCATTTGTGAAACGATTTCAAAAAGACTGTATCTCAAAATTCGTACTCTCAAAGTGGTCCCATTGGCACCAAGTCAGTATCTGATAGGTATTTAGACCCATTTTTTAAGCTATTGCATAGCTTTTATCGCGAGCCCTGAGTGTAGAGACCGAATCCAGAAATTCCGTAACGAAAATAACCTAACACCCCATCATATATCCATCTATCGATGAATAGCATAACTTTTAAAGACTTTTTGATCACGCTTCTCTCTTTAGTTCAGCAACTCGCCTGTAGGTGGCATTGGTTGTATCAGCGTTACTGCGCAAACGTAATCCCCCTCTTCGCCCCACAATCTGGTGACTCGTGATTGCTTATGCAATAGCTTTACCGCGGCAGTCTCCGAGTACCGCACGTCTTTTTTTAAATAACTATTTAGACGACGTACCTACTATTAAAATGGAAGTCCAACCGATTGCGACTTCCATGTTGACGTGAATATTGGAATCGAAATCGGTATCAAATTTGCAGTTTCACTGCGCTTAAAGCACTATTACGTAATCCTGGCGGGACTTTCCAAACTCCTCAAAAATTACCTCTATTTTATTAACTCGACGGATAACGAGTCCTGTGTTTGAGTGGATTGTATGTCTTTGTGAGTGTTAGTCTGTGGCATCGTAACTTTTAAATGGATGACCCAATTTTTATTCAGATTCTTTTGTTTGAAAGATGACGTGATGAGATGGTTCTTACCTACATCATGCCTTCGCTTTTTTTAGGGTTTTTAAATAAAAGAAATTTTAGCATTATGAACCCTAAATCAAATGATTAAAAACACTGTAGTTTACATAAAAATAAACATATGATTTATTTGAAACACATTGTTTTTCAATTGTTTTACTATTTCAAAGCCAAAGATGAATGCCTACTTGTACATAATACAAAAAAAAAGAAACAATCCATTCATGAATATATTATGAATATCCTTGCACAGTCGCACAGTATTTTGAAAGTGCTGTAAACAGGTCAGATATTTGTGGAGGTTACTGTACCTACGTCTGCGTGTATTAACGCGAATACCCGGAAATCCCTAAGCGTTCTCGTGATCGGCGATGCATTTGTGAATTGTAATGCGGCGCATATACTATGTACGCACAACCACATGAGAGTATTTAATGGAGAGTGCTTTTTAAAACGACGTGTTTTCAAAAAGATTTCTTTGTATTGAAATGTCAGCCATATATCAAACGCTTTTGTTAATGAAATTACTCACACAGGTCTTTTGTTTGCTTTGTTGTTGTTTATAATTTTGTATTCACGTTGTTTCTTTGTTTTGAGTGTTTTTGTTTAGCACGTGATGATTGTGCCACCACTTTATCTCTGTCAGTATTCGTCATTATCGTATCCGGTAAGCCATCCTATTAGGTTTAATGATCTAGCCTGGGGTTGGCAAATCACGATTTTCAACTTTGACATTAACGATAACTTAAACTAACACATATTCATTTAATTTAATAAATAAAATCAGATGACACAAATTGTTACTAATACGTTATGACATAATTTCAATTTATTTGTTTAGAAAATAATAATTAATTATTAGAACTAACTACCACAAGTTATAAATGAACTGCCTACATACCTACACAAACATACACAAAAAGACACACATACAGGCAGAAACACACACTGTCAATCAATTAATCAATTTCACAATTTCTAGACAATTTGACCTTATGATTTTTTCAACAGTTTTTATCTTGTAATCTGTAAAGTGTTGTAGAAAAACGTTGCAGTGAAGGATATTCAGTAAAACACATACCTACCTCAATTCTCGTTAGAAACAGTGTAGATAAAAAACGTTATCAGTTCCATTGCTATCATGACTACGGCGCGTGTGTTGTAAAGGTCAATTACACGAGGATTGGTAACGTAAAAATAAAAACACACGTGAATCATCGCTGCGGTCATTCGCACCCTTGGTATGAACGCATCGGACACAAACTTTCCACACCAACTGGACTATTTTCAACAAATAAGTCGGGCTACAGACTAATGATTTTGGACCATCATTAAATATCAAAATCTATGATAGATCGTCTACGCTGAAATGACGCAAAACCGTCGTATGCAAATAAATTTGTTGGAAGCACAAAACACACATAAAATACTTCTGTAATCGGTTTATTTACAACACTGCTTACAAAGATTCAATACAAATTTAATAATAATCGGAAGACGAAAAGTACATTGGATTGGATACAGTTGGAAGGCGTGTTTACGCTGGCTTTAGACAGTTGGTCTAGAACGTCTTAAATTGGACAATAAATTATGTGTTACATTTCAATGAATTTATTCGGATTTGTTGTTCAACTAGTTTATAAATTATCCTAGTTGGAGACAAAGCGGACGTTCTGTTTCATAAAATATTATAGCATCTATAAATAGAAAGAGCATTTTGGATGCCAACATGCGACACTTGGCCGATTTGTACGCACACCGATTGCAATTTTCGAAAAAAAATTACCACTCACACACAAATATGTTGTCGTTATTAATGTTATGTCGTTATTAATATATATAATGTCGCGCTAACATACATAAACTAATTATTTATGAGGCGATCATTTTCAGATAAGACGATATCTACTTAGTTGTTGCAAGTAAACCTACTTGCAATTGTAGTAATTGTGATAAAACTCGAATATATCAATACACTCTAGATAACAAAGAAATTAATGAGAAATATAATCTACCTGATTTCTTTCTTTATAATCTCGTTTAATTTATAAAGTTGTTTAAATTTTTTTGTGTGTAGGCTGCCTAAATATACTAACCTATTTTACTTTTAGCTGTTCTAATATGGCTTTCTATTATCGCACCGACATAGGCACATGTTGTTTTGGTTGACATAAACTATATTACAGACGCATAATCAATACACAGTCTGTGCGTTTTTTTAAAGTAAGTGCGTTTATTGAAGGCTAGCGTGAGCTTAACGAATAGGGAAATCTAATATGTTTAACTATATATGTTTATGTGCAAAGTAAGAATTTGTAAACAAAAAACGTGAAATTACTACCTATACACTTATGTATGTATATGTCTATGTGTTTGAATTATGCTTCCTATCAAGAAAATACTCGTTTTCTGTACGAGTCATAACTTCACAGATGTCTGCTGGTAAAACATCTTGCAATAGCTACATAACTTTTCCTGGTTTCCTCGTTTTGGCCCGGGTTCACTGAGTAGAACAGACCATGTTCCTCTCTGCTTGATAGTTCGTAAGAGTTAAGTGGGTCAACAACAACGAGACCACTGGTTCTAGAGTGCCATGCAGCAACTTTCCAGGGTACCTCAGCCTTACTAATAGGGTAAGGTAGCTAGTAGACTTGCACACTAGGCTCAAAGAGAATATAATCACTATTTTTTAACTAGAGCTAACACCCTGGCTACAGGACATCGACGCACCTATAACATCTATAACGTCTGTAGGTCAAGGTAGTCTCTTAATAAAACTGTTCGTGTACAAGAACGAATTTATATTTCGTATTTAGAGACTGCCAGTTTAATGAACATACAGACCGTGAAATATTTCAAAATTAAGGAAAACAGAAAGTAAGTGAATTATTTTATAAACCACTCCTTCAAGGAAACCAGAGACAAATATTAATAACTGGCTGACCCGACATATGTTGTTCTTTATTAACTATGAACGTTGATTTAAAATACACTTTCATGTTTTTTTACAAGACCGAACTCCTGAAAATAATAAATAGAACAAAAAGAGAACACGGATAAACGCATGAAACTATTTCATGCGTTTATCTGTGATACGATAACTAAGGGAAACAGAGATTCGTGAACGCCTTGTTGGTCGAGTGGCTAGCGTACACGCCTAACTACACTGACCGACCGTGAGTATCGGTTCGATTCTCGGCGAGCGCAGGCTATACATATATATATAAAAACAGTCGTGTTAGTTACACTATTTATAATTCAAGAACGGCTGAGCCGATTTGGTTGAAAATTGACAGGCAGGTAAGTTAGAATCCGGAGACGGACATCAGATACTTATTGTCCCGTTCGACTGCGAGGAAACTATAAAAAAAGTTAAAATTCTAATTTTTGCCATACAAACTGAATGAGTGGAACGAAGTTCGTCGGAATAGCTAGTACTTAATAGATACCAATATAAGCTATCAACTTCCAAGTTAGATCAAACTGCAAACGGTGTGAAAATTCAATTAAAAATTGGTTAAGTAAATAGACAAACAACGTGCCGAGTAATTTGATATTAGAATAATGAATTCGAAAATTCCTTTTAAGGATATTTAATATCCTTGGTACTTTATACAAGCTAGGTATTGGAAATGTACCAATGGTAATGCTTTGAAAATATGTAGAAAATGATAGCTAGTATTCAACGCGACTGTTGCTGTTGTGAATCATGTTTATTGAGGCTATCACTTGCCCATGTACATATGTCATAGAGTTCACAATATACATATAAGGTTCGTTGTAGTGTCATTACGATAGTCCAGTTTAAACACCAGTTATATCTTCCTTGTGATATTGTTACATTTGTTGTGTGTTGTAAATAGGTAATTATTTACTAGCCGAGCCACTTCATCACTTGATGTTAATAATAACATGACGCATGGGAAAATATTAAATAATGTTTTACTTATTATCCTCGTAAATGTTCCAGTTTTTCTCTTCATATAAACCTTTCGTGAGCCTTAATGTTAGGTATCTTCTTTTCTTAAGGTTCACGAAAGGTTTTTATACTCGAGTTAATGAAAATAATCTTATTATATTAAGAGTTTTGGGCCTGAGAACCTTCGGCGATTAATTTTCATTTATATACTAGCCAACCCAGTGAACTTCGTATTTATTGATATTACTTACTATTGTTATTGTATTACTATTTGTTTTCTCCAACAGTAACTATCAGCACAAAAGTATTTAGCAAAATGTGTCCATCTGTTCACACCTGATGCGATGACCAAGAGAAAGGAAACTAGCGGCCCGTAAGGGCTTCGCATTGTTATAAAATATATACAAATAAAAATTCCTCTTCAATCACTTTATCTATTAAAGAAACCGCATCCAAATCCGTTACGATTTTAGTTCCTTTGTATGTATAAAAATTTAACCATACAAAGGGACATAAAGACAGAGAAAGCGACTTGGTTTTATACTATATTGTGATATGACTCAGGACTAAGCCATTGTCACTGGTATTCAATGACATTATTATTTATACAAAACTCGATAGACTTGTATTTATTTATCATTAAAAATCAAAAATACATTTCATAGAAGAAGCCTTGCCCCACATTTACAAATGCAGTCTACGAATAATACTAGACATGCGAAGATGTATGTGAACTATCAATTTTTCGTTATCACTACAAAACATCTAAAGTACTTAATTCCAATAACAAAAATATATTTGAACCTGGAAGAGGTCACAGGCTCCTTTTGATCTCGATATATCAACGGGTTCTCGTGGCTAAATACCTTTTAAACTGAACAATTACTAGAATGAACCAACGGACTACGACTATTAATACGTAAGGCCTAGGTGCAGACTAACAACTGTACAAACTCTGATCACAATAAACCTTTGCCTACCCATGGACAAATGTCATGTCATGTTAGCAGCTATAATAATTATACACACACACGTTAAACGTACACCTCCCTTTTTACGTCTAGGTTTGATTAGTAAAGATGTTAAGAAATATTCAACTTATTCAAGATTAACGAAAAATCAAAATATTTACTAATATATGTGTCTATATAATTACTAATATCTAGGTAATAACGGCTCAAATGCTTGCATGATTGCAGCATTTTACGTTTATTCTAACTTCCGTAGGAGATTTGTATATAATCTATAACGACCATAAAAAGCAATAAGTCAAATTATCACATTTCGTTAGTAAGTCAAAAATGAAAGATAATTAAAAACGGACTAATCTAAATCACATTAAGCAACAATATAAAAGTGCTCTTTCACTATCTCAAAATTTCAAGTTTTGTAAATATTTCTTAGGCTCGTAAAACTGTCACAACTTATCACATTGCAAAACCTTTTATAATCACAAAATGAAATATAAACGATAAAAGACTTACGCGATTATTATTATGCAACTATAATATATGTAGTGCTAACTTATTATTTCAGAATTTCAAGCTTGTTCTGAATATTATAAAACAATTCGCAAATATTTGTTACGCTCGTACAAATATAAATATTACAAAATTAAATACAAAAATGTACACGATTATTTTCCGTAATGTATATTGTATACATACACATACATTTTACAGTTATTACATTTTGTTAGAGGTTTTCTATCAAAACAATCTGCCAAATTTATGATCTCTGAAGATTACGTTTATTCTAAGTTATATAAAACAATTAGCTGCCGTTTCTGGCATCGCTTGGATGGTAATTTTTTGATCATAAATTGAGATGAAAGCTATCCTATCTTTCAAGTGGGATCAAACTGCACACGATGTGCAAATTCAATTGAAATCGGTTAAGTAGTTTAGGAGTCCATCACGGACAAACAACGTGACACGTAATATATGTTATAATTAAGTCAACATTTCTCATGATCACAAAAATGTAAGAATACTTATAACGTTAGAAATCGTTAATAATTCGAAAATAAAATTAAACCAAAGGTCTAACGTCATAATGATGTCAATGTACAAATTACAAAATCGTTAATTATTCTAAAAGTCGTCAATCACTTGTTTGCTGCGTAGTCGTTGACCTACATAGATTAAGAACTACACATGTTTATATACATCATTAGACCTTTTATCTATTCGGTCTATCGGTAATATAGTTTATCCTATTGTGTTGCTAATACAATTATAAATAACAATTCGTTTGTAATAAGCATTTATTTATTTTAAAATTATACACAATTTAAAGGATGCAAGTAATATTCCACAAGAATCTGTACTAATCTAATTAGAAAAAAAAATTGATTAGGTGTGCATAAAAATAATTTAATTTTAACATATAATTAATTAAATGTCATAAATTACTAATGATTACTAAGTTTTAACATCAATCCGACTTTTGCCGGATTGATAACAGTCTTCAATAATTATTTATTTAATAATCTTATTCATATTATAAATGCGAAAGTTTGTATGTTTGTTTGTTTGTTATTTCTTCATGTTAAAACTGCTTAAGCGATTTTCATGAAATTTGGCACCCACAAATAGATAGAAATAGATTCACACGAAGTATAGTTTTTATCCCGACAAAATGTTCCTGTGGGACCATTAACCACGCGGGTAACGCAGCGGGCAACAGCTGGTTTAAATAAATAAACATTTACACACATAAAAAAATAACATGGATTTCTGGTTTGTTCTATATTTTCAAGACCCATAACATATTTGAAATAAATGTTCAAAAGCCTTTTATTTTTAAAAATATTTACTACTCGTCGTTTTCAAACATCATAGTGTACATTTCAAATTGTGGTGATGTTAAAAAATTCTGTAAAACTGTACCTGTAGTTGCTTTTTATAAGTTCATAAGTTCTGATATTTTGTTATCTTTACCTCGTTATTTATAAATATGAATCGCTACTTCTCTTGGTTGTCGCATCAAGCATGAACGAATGTACCAATTGTCTAACTATTTTTGTTGTTTTAATTACTGTTAGAGAATGTTGTTACGCATAAAAAATGTAAGATTATTTTAAATTGACAGTTAAGACAGGACAACGTTTACCAGTCAGCTAGTTTAAAATTAATATTTCTGCATTTGACGTCATTGAAGGAAATCCATTCTCTCGCTCAAAGTGCTGTTTTGGTACTCTAATTCAGCCTTTCCCAAAGTGGGCGATAACGCCCCCTTG
>NJDC01000076.1:337501-354340 GCA_002245475.1 Calephelis virginiensis | reverse complement strand
TTGGGAACCTCTGCTCTAATTCGTTAGAAACAGTCTTATGCAATACTTTAACGTATAATTAGCGAATATTTATACACAATACAGGACACGTGGTGTGGTGCAAATAAGGGTGTGGTCACAGCAACGCCTAGCGGAATCACAACATCCTGAGGGATCTTGCAGGTTGCAAAAGGCGAGCATACGTTAAATAGGTCATTTCCAGCAAGACTACTGATGTTAGAGTACTTGACTCGTTATGGATTCATCGCCTTGCCTATTCCTTCCGTCACAATGAATCTCGTTGTTGTGTTTCAGGTTAAAGCAGGGCAGATAGCGATGCACCTATAACATCTATCTATAGTATCATCTATAGTATCTATAGACCACGATTGTCTAAAGTGATCAGGAAAGTCGTGTGCTTGTTTTTTTATATTCCATAAAAAATGAATAATGTAATAAATACAATAAGTACATTCAGAACAAGTATCCAGTTTTAATATCGAAATAAATTATTTACTTACCTCTGAAGAATGTATTATACCTGTTGCTTATTGCCTTGAAAATTATAATTAATACAGTTTATTAATAAAGGTATTAAGTTAAGCTTAATAAGCTTTTTGTGCTATAAATTTATCGTTTAATTATTTTTAAACTAATAAGTTCTTAAACATTATTTATTAATTTAATTTGTAGATCCAGTTTCCGTTCCAGTGGTAGTTTTATAAACTCGTCGAAGCGCACGAGTACCATTTGTTTGACTTAGTGTCTTCGGCTAGTCGTGGGTGTCCTGGTTCTGGTTGTACCTCTGCCTAGCTCTTTTAGGATATGAGCGTAAATATATGTTCATTTATTAATTTGTTTGCTTTACATTTAATTTGTGCAATTTGTCAACAAATATTTAGACAAAAGTAGCCGAGCCGACAGACGTTGTCCTGTCCTAACTATGAAGTTTTTTTTTTGTTAAATAAAGGTTCTCCTGACAGAAACTAACATTTAAAAAAATAGCAAAATTGGTCCATCCGTTTAGGCTTGATGCTATAAGCAATGAAAATGGGGATTCATGTTTATATATAAGACTAGCTGTTGCTCACGGCGTAAATGGTGCTACAGGAACATTTTTCGGAATAAAAATTATCCTATGTATTAATCATAGTTACCCTCTATGTGTGTGTCAAATTTCATGAAAATCGGTTTGGCAGTTTTTGCGTGAAGGAGTAACAAACGTACAAACTTTCGCATTTATTTTAATAGAACAATAATGTTTTTTTTCATTTGTATTAGATATGTAACCGATTGGCGATAGGCTTGACTCCTATCACATTGTGGGACTCAGTGTCTTCGTCTAGTCGTGGGTGCTCTCTGGTTGTGCCTCTTACCTCTGCCCACATACACACGGTGCCTACACTTTTTTAATTAGCTGTATAAAATGTTGGTTGATGGGAAAATGCTTGGAAAATACCTTAAAATATATTAAAAGTGAAGCTCTGAAGGTAGAAACACTAGGTGTCGTCGCAGCTGGCCGTCCGCCAAGCAATTCACGGGCAATGTCTTATGTCAAGGCTTATTTACTATTCGAGCTATTCCTTACTATTCGCGCCAACTATATACTACGAGGAGTGTTTAGTCCAACGCGTGTTCTATTATTAACAATTTACTACTGGTCTAAGATCCGAACCTAAGTCAACCTGCACTGCAATTAACTATTTTTTTTTTACAAATATAAGAGGAAGCAAACGAGTTCGTAGATCACCTGATGAAAAGTGATAGCTGCCGCCTACCGACATCAGATAGGTTTAAATTTAATTACGGTTTTAAAATATTATTTGGTAATAAATAATTTAACTGCATATAAATATAAATAATTTGCTTTAAAGTTAAAGTAAATGTAAGTAAATAATATATTTTGTTTTTATAAATATTTACACACCAAAATATGGTAAGATGTATTGATATACCTAAATGTTTTTGTTACAGCTCATTAACACACATATTCCGCAGATAAATAAATTTTATTTTTATGTTCATCACCAGGAGCATTACAAATGAGTTGCTTAAAAATAGTGTTAAAAAATCCTATAGGTACAGAATTTTTTTTTATGTTTTTAAAATAATATTATCCAGGATTTTTTGAGACAACCTATTTGTAATGTGATTTCTAATATACTACATTTGTTGTAAAATATATTTCTTTATCTTACCAGCCCGGTGTCGATGTAGGTTCGGATATTCTGCTACAGGATTTCAATACAGAATAGTTTTCGAGGATTCGTAATAGTAGCCCTAAAGAATATCTTATTAACATTTGTTACGTTTTATAAAATATATTAATATTTAGACATCCTTTATGAGCTTTACTGATACTAGCGTGTACTTGCAGCTTCGCTTGCTTAGAACTAGCACACATAAATTTTAACATTTTTATTAATGATTATTTTATCTATAAACACAGTCCGATACAATGGAAAAACATCTGCCGCGTTCGAATTGTGCAAAGCACGAAGCTTAAACATTTTTTGAACAATTTCTAATTTCCTATGTTTTTCTTACTTTTTTATTACATAGAAAACTAGAAAACTTATTCTTTTTTTAAAAATGTGAAAACATTAGTAGCCCATAATACAAATTTATACAAAATTTAAAAATAATGTAATAAATGTATACCTTGAATGCAGTAAAAATTCAAAACACTTGAAATTCTTTTCTATCGGAAATAGAAGAAAAACAAGGTAGCCAAATTAAAAAAAAAACAATCTACTTACTTACTAGTTTAATGGTAGCACAATTGAAGCACCAGCTTGCAAATACAAAAAAGGCATCATCATTATTTCAGCTCGTAAAAACTACACTTATAATACAACAGATACCTACATCAACGGAAGATACACTTAAAAAGATATCAATTGCTTTTAATAGTTCGTTGAAGACAGAAAAAAAATCAGAGTATTATTTTTATTGATTAAAAAAACTAGTTGCACTAACAGCAATCGCTTTTAATGGATTTAAGTTGAAATGGTTCTAGCGAGCGACTTTTGAATATTAATTCATTACTTATCAAACGCTCTATTATTATATCCACACTAATATTACGAATGCGAAAGTCTATCTGCCTGTTACTCTTTTACTGATTAACCATTGAACCATTGGTGAAATTAATATGCATTTAGCTAAAGATCCGACTTCAAAGATAGGCTAATAATATATTTCAAAAATCAAGCCCTAAAGGATTATACTAGGGATGAAACATTGTATGAAAATCGTAATTATTTAATTATTTTAAAAATAAGTTTGGTGAAGTAAATCTAAAATTGCAAAAAACCACTTCCAATTTCGTTCTACGACATCAAGCTAAACAAAAAATATTTATTATACTACTAATATTATAAATGCTAACATTTGTGAGTATGTATGTATGGATGTTTGTCACTTTTTCACGCTCGAATGGCAGAACGAATTTGCCTAAAATTTGGAATACATATAGATTGAGACCCGTAATAACATAATATAGGCTACTTTTAATCCTGAACAGCGGGTTCCAGGCAAAGCAGCAGGCAACTGCTAGTTGAATATGATAAAAAAAGAACTTGTCAAGTCTCGTACTAATTTCCATGACACCACCTCAAAACCATGACCTACCATTTAACATACATATGAATTGCGCCCGTCCTCCTTATTGGAGTCGGCTAAAAATTCAGTAAAAGGGTACCTATTGTTTATTATACGTTTATAACCATAAAGACTACGGTAGAACCAAGTACAGTTAACTTAAAACGTGATACCTTGGGACAAGCTACGTGTCTTACGTTATAATTACGTTGTGTGGTTCCACGTGACTCAATTTACACTTGTTTATAAACTTCGTCGCCTCTGTAGTCTAGTGATGCGATGTTGGCATTGACTACGTGAGATGTCTGGTTCGATTTCCAAATGGGCAACTCAAAATGTGTTTTTTTTTTAGTTTTGGAATAAAAACAACGTTGCACGGGTTGGGATAAGTCCTGGATTGGTTGGAGGAATATCGGTTTACCACCTGTGTCATTTTGGTTTTAGTCTGTCTTTTAGGAGATACGGACGTAAAGATATTCACGTAATTTTACTCTTCTCTTCTTCTTAATTAGACTGCACGTTTTTTTTCGTTTTTTTTATAGTATGTTTGCTAAGCGATTATTCGACCATTAACAAACCAATTTTGATGGTTTCTGCTTTAGGTACTGCGTTAAATCATTATAAATAAAGTTTAATACAAAAGTACAATAGGTACAGTGTTCCGAAAGGTTAATTAATGCATTGATTTATTAATTCATAATAACTACATAATTAACATGACAATTATTTTAGACCAGCAGTTTCACACAGCTTCGCCTGCGTAACTTGGCTTTTACTGCACCGATTTTGAAGAAACAAAGCCTATGTCACTTAGGAGTAATGTAGCATTCTATGGGTGAGAGAACTTTTGAAATCGGTCCAGTAGTTTCGGAGCCTATTCATTTCAAACAAACAAAAAATCATACATTTCCTCATTATAATATTAGTATAGACACTGTACTCATACGGGGTTACTTGGAAAGGACCGGCCAAATTTTAATATAAGGGGTAAAGGGGGAAATTGTATTGCATTTTAAATATTATTGTCAAATTGTAATATTTACATTTATTAAAAATATTTCAAATAGTTCGAAAAAATGCTTTACTTGTTGTCATGCTATGTCGTACCTAGTACGAGTGATGACGTCACCAGCCTGCGTATGCGTGTGCGGTCGGTGAGAATCAGTTTAATGCTTTGTTTACGTTATAACCATACATATTGTATTTTGCGTTAGATAAACTTTAAAATTGTTTTTACTATTATTTACTTCATAGATTGATTCCGAAAAGTTTCTCAAAATTTGGCTTGTACTTTAACCAACTTTAACTTTAACTTCAACCTGTATACAGTGATGAAAATGTTACCTTACTGTAATTATCCGTATTCATGTTTCATATGTTCATATGTTTCAATTTGGAGTTCAAATTTACTCGGCAACGCACTAGCATCTTTGAGATAATTGATAAAATTTAGATAACTATTTAATTTCATGTTCTTTTAAGAAAAGTTGATATCAATATGGGCCACTGACCTGAAATAAATGCTTTGCATTTTGTTTTTTTGTGTCTATTAGAAACGTGTATTGTTATCTTGCAATCTGAATGTTGGTCTTTGCCTGTCTATATTATAAACCAAATTTTATTTTTTTTAAATTTGTAGAAAGCTGTCGTCTATAATTATCTTAAAAAAACGTAAGTTTTGTAAGCGGTATGTTATTTGTTGCTATGTAGGTACCTCTACGCTCTGTTTACTTCATAGTAATTAAAAAACGGCCAAGTGCGAATGTAACTCCCAGACCAATGTTCTTAAGGCTAATAACATGTAAAAAATTAATTTTTGCTTCTCTTGAAGTGTATTATATAATTCTGTTAACATACACTCATAACTAGATTTTGGCCGAATTTCATATACACTGACCTCTTTTCGAATAACTAATGTGTTTTTAACTTTGTGGGTTTTACAACTTCACCAATATAATATTTACAAATAATAAACTAGAATATTTACAAAATCTATTGTAAAGAAAAATCAATAAAGTGAAATTCGGAATATACGGAAAGTCAAGTATATACAACGGAGAAAAAAAATACGTGCATTAAAAACTAATGGAACACTAAATTTGAAACTAAAAACATTTAAACTTCAGCTCTCAAACGAAAAAATCCGCATCGAAATCGGTCCATCTGCTCAAAAGTTATGATGCCCCAAACTGTCATTACACTTACATAACACTTACCCCGTACTTACTTACTTAGTACTTAGTCCAATTTTATTACCATATATGTAACACTAAAACATATTCGTTATTAATTATTATAACTCAAAAATTCATGTTTTTTTTATGTTTGGGACCATATCCGAATCATGATCTACCTTTCAACGAAAGTGAACCATCCAAATATATCCAATAGTGGCCAAGTAAAAGCAACATGCAATAAAAAGTTAAAACACTAAGGGCCACATGCATGTTCCTGGGTTAAGTTTAACAACTGGTTAAACTGTCAAATATATTATATTGAATTAGTCCGATGTTAAAGGCTAACTTTGAGTTAAATGTTTAACCCAGGAACGTGCAAGTGGCCCTTAGTCCTTTCTTGGAGTCCGTTTAAAAGAGATATACTGAAGAATTGATAAGCTCCTTCTTTTTTGGAGTCGGTTACAAATATATTATCATTGACGACTGTGTTCCATTAATTTGCCATGATGTAAGGACTCCATATTACCATATCTTCAGAGTACAAGGTAAACCAGATAGTTGTCGTCGCGACAGTAGGCCTTACGCTTATAATATGGAAAACTAGGACAGCTGTTTCTAAAACCTTAAAATATATTTTAAGTCTCTTTACTTGACTTTGCAAAATTTAAACAAAACGAAATTTTAAATTGAGACGAGTTTAGGAAAAGCACCTGAAATAACAAGTCAGTTATTGTCGTAAGGTCAGGACTTTAATTGTTTGTTTATAATATTATTATTAACAAAACATTATTAATAACAAGCAAATTGAAGCCCAAAAACCTGATAACAGAAAAAAATACTATGAAACTTATACCTAATTAGTAGGTTTTATTAATAGTAATAGGTGATGGTATATGGCAGAACGAAGTTTGTCGGGTCAGCTAGTACTATAATATTAATGTGAACGATATACGTAAATGGTTCACAAATATTTTAAACACAAAAAGAAATACGCGAGAGTGTTTTTTAAAATTGTGGTTTAATTATATTTTTACAAATTAATAAAAAATATATTTTTTGTTACAAGGTCGGACACTTGATAATATGGTCGACAAAAGTGTTTCTTTAAAAGGTGTTAGTTCCTTTTAAAGTACAAGGTTGATATACTTAAAAAAACTTTCGAAATGGTCCAATTACCACCAAGTGTGAATCTTATTATGAAATCCCAAGGAAATAGAAGAAAATACTTAAGTTTTGTGTAATTAGATGATATCATTATTGGAATTGAAGTCGGTGTTTTTGCAGTTTGACTGCCTTAAGTAACATTACGAAATGAAGAAAACAATTGTTTTTTACCGAATATGGGAATCGAACCCGGACCTTTATGAAGTCATTTTTAAAACCAGATAACTACACCACACGCCTCTGTGGTATCGTATTCAGATTTAAATAAATATTTATGACAATCGAAGTCATTCGGTGATAATTCAGAAATAGTAGCCTTGAGCACGATGGACTTTACGTCTGTGTAATGATTGCATAAAGTCACCGTAAATGTAAGCCCCAATTATCTTTATCAGACTCGTAATTTAGTCTGAAGTTTGGACTAGATTCCAGTTTTATCTCGCCTATGTCCAAATACACAACAGAGAAACACACTCGGAAATGATTACAAAATCAGCGAAAGTGTTTCATTTTGGTAATGCGTCTTAATTTATTAAAATCCACACAGACGTAAATACACCACAACAAACACACTTTGTGTTTATTTGGCTCCCGGATATACTAACACACTTTTGAATTTGTATGTAGGGATTAGCAGTTTTTAAATCTACCGTTTAGTAAAAGTCTCGTCAAAATCAGTTTAAACAATTTAAAGATTACCTTAAACAAAAAGACAGACATAACTTTAAAAAGTGCAGTTTTGTTAAACTCAAATATTAAAAGTAGACGTCTAGCTACAACGGCCAACCGCGAGGCTCAGGAGTCACATGACTTCCGAAAGGGGCAGGCATTAGTGTGATAAATATATTTAAATGATAACATTTCTGGGCCTGTGTGTTTATTAAATTTATTCTGGTGCCCATTTATGTATTTTTCCGTAATATTATCGTTGACTAGCACCCATAACTCAAACATGTAATTTGATTACATTGTCGTTAGGTTCAATTTGTATAATTTCACCAAGATAATAGATATTATACCTGTATTTATGTGTTTACTAATTACTTACAGCAAAAGTGCAGTAAACATACTTTAATACAAATTAAGTAAAATTTAATATTTTAACATTAAAAACAGACTTCATCTTAATTTATTAATAATAATTATCAATCGGTTTCTTATTGTAATGCAAATAAAATATGAAAAATGTTAACTATTATACCTTCACAATGCAGTGAAACGATTGACTGGTAGGCTATTATAAAAATAAGAATTAAACATACCAGTTTTTTAGGTTAATTATTCCACGGTCAATGAACGGAAAGACGTCAGTCATATATAAAATATTGGACCAGCCCGCGACTTCACCTGCTTATCATAGTTGTTTTGACCTGCGTCGAGAACGAGTTGAGATATCAAGCTAAAGCTGGAAACATATTAGCAGCCGCGGCTTACGGACGCGGCTTATAGCCGCGACTGACAAGTATGCACGAGCCGTCCGCAGACACTTTCGGATAACATAAACATTCAGCGCCTATGTGGCTCTTTCGGACGTCCGAACTTTCAAGGTCACGTCTGCGACTTATATCATAATAGTTTGTACGGTTCAATGTACTTTCTTTATCTGCATGTAAGTCGCGGCTATTAGCCGCGTCCGACAGTTTGATTCCCGCTTAAAAGTGGCCTATATTTTTCTCTCACACCTAATCTATTTCTATGTTAAAAAATGTAGAATATACCTATATGTTGTTTGAAAATTTTGTAACCTGACTTATGACACGTTAAAATAATCAATTACGTAGGCACCGTTACCAATACCTCTTCGCAGCCTATAACAAACAAACTTAGATACCGATTCATGCTTGTTGATGACAGATACAATTTATGAATAAATTTTGCACTTTTCACAGTTTAGGTAGGTAATATGAAGATGCTTAGTGAAACCGTTTAAAAAAATAAAACATATTATGGAAAGTGTAAGTATTATTCATAAATTGTGCCTGAAATGGAATTCCCCCAAACGCCGACGATAAGAAGTACAGAAGCTGTGGATAGCGTAGTTACCATAATAGCAACACATAAAGGTTTTATTAATTAGAATATTCAGTTAAGCGAGGTTAGAATAGCATTGAATACATGATACGCTAATTTTCATCTCAAATAACAACATTTGTCAATAAATCTAACAGTGGAAGCCATGTAAACCGACTTAAAAAAAAGTTTCGAATCCTATTTTTATTTTTTATATATATTAGTCGATTTTTCCGTCATTACTGAATTGATGTTAGATATTCTTTTTTTATTTGAACCCTGGCACATACTATATCGTATACGCTAAAACTAGAATCAGAATGACAATCTGCCACCGGTCGGTTCGCATTGCAACATTTCATACATTTTATAAACAAGGTTGCGGAATCTAAATTCTTGACATTAGAATTTATCGAAGATTGACGTATATATTAAGTATTGTGAGACCATCATCACAAATATTACAAAAAAAACGACGCGTTGACTTCTCTGAGATAAAAATAACATTGAAGATATACACAGTGGTTTTTAATATTCATGTGATTTTTTCATAAATAGCTCCATTGTTTAACTGCAATTATTTTTTAACTATGTTGATTATTAAAAAAAACGAATGTCAAAATAATGATTCGACCAGATTTTCTTTTTCTGCACTTTTGGCGTGTCTTAAACAAAAATAGGTACACGCCTGTTTAATTAAACACTGTCTAAAATTTCCATCCTATCAATAACATGCTTAACATAGATTGGTTGATAATCCAATTTTAGACAGTGTTTAGTAAAACATGGTAAATATTTGGTGTCAATATAAATATATACGGCATGCGACTGCAGCACAAGTGGCGCCGAAAAGACGCATGCTTCTTAAGTCAGTTTTTGACGCAAAATGAGCTTTTATGTTCAATCGAAAACATAGGCTCAGGCCAGCCATATACATTCGGAATTTGGGAACGGAATCCTGTTTCGGAAGAAAATTAGAAAGCAACAAATCTTTGTACCTGCCACACACATGAGGATTTTTTCTGTATGGACTTTGAGCAGTTTTTTTTTAATTCCAAATGTATGTGGCGGGTTTTATAGACGGTCGTCTCTCATAAGTTGGAAGTCTGCCTTGAATTATTTGTATTTTTTTGTTCATTATCATTATAATTAACCTCATTGTTCGTTGTTTATGTTTAAGACTTCCGGTATCAATGTTTACAAATTCCAAAGATTATTTACTTCAGCCATTACTTATTTTAAACAGTATTATATTTTTTATAAGATATTTATTTGTCCAAGGCTAATTACCATACAATCAACGTATGTCTTGACCATCTTTAAAATTAATTATCAAGAAAAACAACTTAATTACGCACTTGTATATTACGAAAACAGTTATTAAATTAAAATTTAAGCACGCTTTTGTAGGCTTAGGTTTTAATTATGTAATATAGTCATTATTATATATTAAATAATTTTATGTTGCATTTGCTATCTCAAGGACCAGCTTACAGCAGGACTCGTACAAAGTGAATTTTTATTCTTAATTTTCAAGTTTGCTGTTTGAGGTTTTGAGTATCTTAAAAAATCGGTCCTATAGCTCTCGTCTTAGAAGTGCTGTAAGAAATCCACACAGTGTATTTCATTTTCAGGATGTGTTGTTTTTTTTGTGTTGCTCTGCGCTGCAGTTTTATGTAACCCATTTTAGTTTAGTGTTAGATACAAATTGTTGCCTGCAACATCGCATTGTGTTTCACACAATTAGTTTTTATCCAAATTCAAATATAGCTCACTTATGTACTAAGTTACGATTCTTGCCTGAATAAGTTTGCATGCTACTTTTCCATCCAAAATCGAGACACGATTGATCAGCACTGACTTTTGACGACAGGAATGGGTGGGTCGGTTGTATCAACCGGACGAGTTATCGCAAAATTGTTCCTCCTAATCATTCCTCCATTCATCGACTCTTGCTAGCTACTTGGCAGGAAAGCAAATGTATGTTTCAATAGAGTATACCTAGTATGATATGGAGAAAACTTACTTTTACTTCTCGGACAATCAATCACTCGAAGTTTTTAGCAAATGCTACAGTAAATTTTTACTCTGAATAAATGAGATGTCTTGGAAACGAGCTGTTTTGCCTGTTATTTGCTTACGTAAGGCTTTTTTTTAATTTAAGAGCATTTTTATTACATTTTTTATTCCAAAAGCACCTAACTTTAACTGTAAGTGATTTAAATATAATGTTTTAAATTGCAATATTTTTTGTTTCAGTTACACATAAGAAATAAAAATGGCGGACGCGGCGCATGGGAAAGTGGAAGGTTTGTGTTGCGAATATGACAGTTTTCTTTTTTTTTATATAAAAGCAAAACATTTTCATTTACACATACATATGAAATGTATTTATAACGTATTATTAGAATTACAACTAAAAAATGAGCGATTTTATTAACATAGTGTTAAGTTGTGTTAAAAATTTAAAGCATCTAGTTTTTACCTACTATTTACCTATTCAATGCCGTATAGTCCAAGTTATAGCACAAAACAGATAAGCATATTTTATGATTACGGTGATTCTATGCGAATTACACTAACTAATCATAGTTTTTAGTGACTAAACGTAAAGGGACTTTAATTATAGTAGATGATGATGAACGAAACGTAAAACATTTTTTTTATTTTTCCTATCATCGTTATTATAGTTTGACACATGTACAGTCAGTTTTTATGATCTGCTTGTCAATGGTTAGATATGACGGGATGTATCGTCGATGGATATGACTTAAAACCATAATACTGGAAATAGCATAGATTTAGGGTGTCCTATATTTATGGGAAATAGCACAATATAGACAACATTCTTGATTTTCTTATCAAAATCTCAAATAAGTAATATAGTAATAATAATAAATAATTCCGACCTTTATTAATAACTATACTGATGTTATATATATATAAATAGGCAAAGTTTATAACTTTGTTTGCTAGTAGGATATGGTAAGCTTCAGAAATACTAACCCGATCATTAAATTTCTTTCATTATCAGAAAACTAAACTATTCGGGAGTGCTTAAGGCTATTGTAAGGGTTGAACAACAAATCGGCGAAACGAAAGAAGTCAGTGAAAAGCAGGCGATATGTGAGGTTTTTGGCCAACGAAGTAGACACAGGTCGGCTAGTAGAAATATAATATGATTATTTATCATCAACACATATTATAAAACAAAGTCCCTCGCCGCGTCTGTCTGTCTGTCTGTTCGCAGTTTTACTCGAAAAGTACTGAACGGATTTTCATTCAGTTTTCAACAATAGATAGAACAATTCTTGAGGAAGGTTTTAGTGTATAGTCAGTTAATGTTTTGTACAAACCAACGATATTACAATGATATTAGTTCAATATGTCGGCAAAAAATAAGCCGATCGGGAGCTTTCTTCGAAAACGCTGCCAAAACCTTTTCTGTGTTATTAATAAATGTGGTGTAGGGTAAGTGTAATATTAAGTTGATATTATAGTCTGAATTACATTGTAATAAAGACTATAATACCAGGTTTTACCTCGGAGTATTTTACTCCGTGTTTATTAATAAGGCTGTTTGAGTTTTAACAAAACAATGTATGGTGGGATTTTTCCTCTTCGATAGATCTCAAAAAAAGTAACCGGTGGTATATGTCTATCTTTAAAGAATAACCCACAATAACCGTTTTTGCGTTTACTTAAAACAGTAAAATGAAGGGTTACTTTAGAACATATTTTAACATATTTTAGAACATATTTTAACCCTTAATCAAATAAATCTGTTAGATACGTTACGCGTGTAATTTAGATCAAAATTGCCTTTTACACTATCAGAAAAAAATTAACAACTAATGAGTTATCAAAAAGTTAAAATCTCTGGGCGCAAAATTAAATATCGTTGAAGCGTAACAAGGACGTGCGCGCTTACTGCATCCATCTATGTTGACATCCTGACATCCAGACATACTCACAAACTTTCGCATTTATAATGTTAGTAGGATTTTTATTCTTGAATAACCGAAGCAGGCGGGCGGCTAGTTTTGTATAATATGGTGAATATGATTTTCAGAAAAAAACTTTACCTTTACATTTTTATACGCTTGACGCTTGGACGCTAACCTTTTTAACCTCTGACGCAAAAAGAGGGGGGCTATAAATTTGACGTGTCTGTCTGTGACATCATAACTCCCGAACGGATGCAGTGATTTCAATTTAGTTTTTTTTGTATTGAAGGAAAAGGTGTTCTTGGACATGTTTGTTGAAAATCGATTGAGCCGTTTAAAAGTTGTGGGGGGTGAAAGGAGGTTAACCGAGGTTTTTACTTTTTAAAGGGAAATTAAGTTGTTGTGTCGGCGATTTTTTTTAAATTTTTAATTTAATATTTTATTAGATTAAGTAATCAATAAAGAGCACAGATGCAAAGAAATAGGTTGAAGTGCCAATATTGACGAGACGTAGTCAGCAGCAGCAAAGAACCTATTTTCTATAAAATTTTATTATTACTTACTGTTTGCCAACAAACATATTGTATGATTTGTTTTGAAGTGGGAGCTTTATTTTACTGACTTTGATGTATATTTAGATGTTGTAAAGTCTGGAATTGACTGACGATTTGCCAAAATCCCCTTTTCTCATGCCTTTGTATGCACATGCGATTATCTTGCAAATATGTTTATCTTCAATATTTTATAGTAACTCAATTAATTGATCAGATCAGCAGTCATTCTGGCATTTTAAAGCAATTTTGGTTTATTACGGCAAGTGCTGGACTGATTAGGATATAATAATAGCCCAAGTTACTGCTTGTAACTTTAATTTGATATTAAAATTTCGTTAAAGTAAAGCTAAATAAGGGTAAACCGACGACAAATATTTTAATTATTGTTTTTATGTTATAAAATATAAAGTTTTTTACAATCTTACAACTGGGTTTAGTAAACGTTATAATTTTATTTTATAATTACATACACTTTTATTTGATACAGTTTCCATCATTGGCACTTGATGAAACTTTATTTGTAATTCCTATTATTATGATACGTTTACACTGTTTCATTATTCTAGTTTAACAAAATTAGCCAACCGGTTTCACTCATAAAGCATCTTCTTGGCAAATATAATCTAAACATATCACATTATCGCAACCATGAAAATGCTGTAAAAGCGAAACCGGTTAGCTAATTTTATTAAATTAGAAAAACAAAATATACTAAGTTGACCAGTGCAAGTATATTCTTATATTAATGATTACACTTAAATTTTATTTATCCGTCAATTTCAAATTATCTGTAGAAAGCTACTGATTTTTTTTTTATTTTGGATTAAAAAACAGCAATGGTTGCTAGGTTACCAAATTTTAGTAACTCTTTTCTTTCTTTTTCTTTCTTTAGGTTTTGGCAATCTCGTTAGTATTTTGCCATTAGTCAAATAGAAATTTGCATCAAATTTTATATCAATTATAATTAGTCATCAGTCATAAGTCGGCAGTAAGTCATGTCAGGCTCTTGGGTAAAGCGGTGGCCTTTACAAGCTCATGTAATGAGATTTGGCGGCAACGAGGAAATATACGATACGCTAATTTCTTCATGAATTTCGTTCAGTGAAATTGCACAAATGAAATACATTTGTGCAATTTCACTGAACGAAATTGTACAAAATGCCACCAAAATTGACTAATTTCACTCAAAATTAACACGAAATACAATAATTATAAAAAAACTTCGACCATTTTCTCTCTCGATGACGCCAAAACTCCTTTAGTAACTCTTGGATATTTTTTAGGTTTTGAATTTGACAAAGCGTCTATTTCAAAGAGTAAAGTAACTGTCCATAAAGGAGTTGTAGACTTAACAAAACAATGTCATTTGAATTTGATAATCAGAGAGATCACAGTCAAAATTTTAGTATTTTTTTAAACATCCTTAAAATATCATAAGTTTAGTGAATATTTCTATATTTTTTGAAAATTTTAAAATTAATTTTATGTGTTAGTCTAATACAATAACTGTAAATATATTTACATATCTTTTTTTGTTCTTTGAAATACTGTGAACTGAATCTGACAGACGTCATGAGGGACTGGCAAAAAGGTTGGTACATTTTAATGTCGCTTTAGATTGAACACCATATTGTACATAGTTTAAGGGATATTTGTAGAAACTCACCTGCCCCACTCGCTTTATCCTATGTAACTATTATGCTTATGTAACTATAATTATACACCATTTAATATAGTCCACTAAAAATATACACGCTATAATAATATCTAGTTTTGTAAGAGTTAGGTACATAAAAATTTTAACGTTTTAGCATTAGAAATACAAAAAAAGACGAAAACATTTAGGTATAGGATTTGTCCTATGAGAGATTAAGATAGTACGTATTATGTATATGTTAAGATTAAGATCACAGATCTAGATAGATCTAGAATACTTATATGCTACTGTCTGATGACAGATGACGTCTCTATTTATGAAATACAAAAAAAGAAATGTAATTAAACAGACAAACCTCGTTTAGCAATTTTGTGTCGGATCAATTACTGTTGTAAAAAAAAAGATGTGTCAAAACTAATTTTAAAAACTTTTAGAATACTTTAAGGAATTCCGCAGTATTGAATAATCTGCTATTATTTATCAAGGATTTAAATGTTTATCATGATTTACAAAATAATATATTTCTACTTCTATTTTATGATATTTGTTTGTTAATTTGTCATGTTTTCGTGCTTACTTCGCTAAAGATTTAAGTTCAATGCAATGAATTTATTTGTAGAAATAGGTTGAGTTTTAAATCTTATAGATTATAAAATAATACATTTTATTCTTCGTCTAAGTATGTGTGAATGAAATTACGATAAAAGTAATAATCAGAAATGTTTTAATACTTTCAACACATTACAAAATGTGTTATAAAATTAATGTGATTTTCAATTCAACATGCATTAATTATAATTAAGAAAAAAAAAGTATCACCTGTATTTTGTATTATCAAACTAACAACCAAATAAGTGCAAGTACGTATAATTGCTTAACAAAGCGATCCAAAACTCTATCAAACATTTCGTTCTGTATTTTTACCTATATCAAATTTTATATACCTATTACAAAGAAGCATAACATGAATATTACGGTTTACATAATTTTGAGTGTTTTATAAATTGTGAATACTATTCGTAGGTGTAATATATCTTACTACTCATTTGTTGAATCCACTAAATCGTTCGAGTATAATATCCAATGACATATATATCCATTTCTGAACCCTAAAATATTTTTTTTGTAATTTGTGTATCACCATGTAGCGTGATAACAACCATGTATAAAAAAAATTAGGCACCTCACCTCGATGTCAAGTGGTGTTTTTTTTCACTCGTACAACAAACAAAAAAAAATTGTTTGAGGACGCGTAATGTTAGGTTTTATTTGACAGTGAGTGATAGCGTTAAAAAACTAAATAATTACCTTAAAGTATCTTCACGCCCATATCCCCCATGAGGTAGGCAGAGATGCAACCAGGGTACCCACGACTAGCCGAAGATACTAAGTCCCACAATGTGATAGGTGGCAAGCCTATCGCCAACCGGACACATCCTATCCCGAGCATCTTATTTTTTTATTAGAAAATTGGAAAAACCCAATTTTATTTTGTTGTCCGACCCGGGATTCGAACTCGGGACCTCATGCAGTCAAGTCCAACAACTGAACCGCAAGACCACTGTGGGGAATTAGTTTATTAAAAAAATATATCTTAGAAACTATATGAAATATAAAACAAACTCGGGTTTGGTACTAAAATTATTACTCGTGAACTGCTGGACTAAATTTCAAGATATTTGGTATTTTGCAGAAAAAAAATAAAATAAAAAAGTGCAGTTGAGCGGAAAGTACGAAGTTTACTAAGG
>NJDC01000076.1:289829-329171 GCA_002245475.1 Calephelis virginiensis | reverse complement strand
GCCAAACTTCCTCGCTCGCTGAAGGCATAAAAATAGTGAGAACAGAGAGAGCTTGTGTGATTGAAAGAAAGTTTTAATCTAAAAATGAGAAAGAGCATGCCCGTTGGTTCGTCTATGTGAAAGAATGGCAGATAAAAGATTGACATAAACAGATATACAATGCGAATGTGGATTGATGAAGGTACTTACTCAAGGAGACCTAGGTTGACCCTAAGATTAAATCGTTTGGGTTTTATCCGAGGGTGGAGCCAAGAGTCTCTAAAACCACCGAGTCTATATCAAAATAGTAAGGAATGTAGAGGAAGCTAGGTTAGGACTTTCTAGAGGTTATGAAATTATACTTCATGGCATGAATTAGCTCGGTAGTGAAGTTTAGTAGTAAATCCGTGGTACTAGGGGAAAATTTATTGCACTTAAGTATCCTACTAATATTATAAATGCAAAAGTGTGTGATAATGTATGAATGTTTGTTATTCTTTCACGCTCGAATGGTTGAACGGATTTTTCTGTAATTTGAAAAACGGAAAGATTGTGACCTGGATTAATATATAGGCTACTTTTAATCCCGATTACACAACGGGTTCCTGAAAAAACGCCAGCGAAGCCGCAGGCAACAGCTAATTAAAATATAGTTCTACAAACTGACTAAACTAAACTAAATTAAAAAAAAAATAAGAAAAAAAAATATTAAATAAAATAACTGAGATGACCACATATACTACACCGCATAACACATCATTTCTATATCACAAATAATGAAATATTCAAAAGGTCGAAAAAAACACGTCAGGCAGGATTTAAACCCACTATCATCGTTTTTGTATTCAACGCAAAAATTAAAGTAAGAAGGAAGTCCTCCGTAGGTAGGTAGGTCCTAGTAGAGCAATGACATGTAGTAAAAAGTGTTTTAATTCAGAAAAAAATGTATCTCGTGCTTAGAAAAAGTGCTTAACTTTCCATATACACACTTTTGATAAAAGAGAAAACAATAATTGTTTGGCTTAAGTCATATTCTACCATTACTATTTCACCAATAGTTTTTGAGTTACTCTTATCAATGATATGGTCGTTAAGATAAGTGAAAAATGTATGCCCTATTAAGTATACCACACTACTCTGATCATGATAAAACTAATAACATGGGACCTTATATATCTTTCTAAGAAAGGACCATCAAAATCGGTTGGCTATTGACAGAGTTATCGCGTAACAAACATACAAAAAAAATATACAGTCTTTCCTCCTCCTCTTTTTTTGGAATCGGTTAAATCGTGTATTACACGACTGTTAAATTGATTTCGATATTTGTTATGATAATTTCTGCAGTCCGATATTATGGGAAATGATTTCATATTATTTTATTATTACATATAGTAATATGTAATAACAACCTCAACCACTTAATACTTCGGTAAAAATTAATACTTCCTCTACCCCTTCTAAAACAGATGACTGAATCCACTCTTCTTCGTTTTAAGTTGACACGCTAAATCCGTAGAAATCAAGGGCTACTTCTTAGCCTTCTTATACCTTACCGCACAGAATATAATTATATGCTCTCTACCCAGAGCATTAATGGTTCCCTTGGGCGAGCTAAATCATTTGAAATAGCGAAAGAAGGCCATAAAACTGTGCTATATTAAAAAAACTAAGTGTTTGAAAAAACTATGTATTTCTAATATCGTCCTTCGTGGTTTACATCTGCGGTTACACTCGCGGTTAAACCGCAACCAAAGGTCGTAGCGTAATCTTATATACTAGTCTATATTTTTTTATATGAATAAAATTATCCAACATTAAAAGGATTCCATAAATTTAACTAGTACTTCTACCGTCATAGACCTAATATCTTCATAGGCTAAACTAAGAGCAAAGTTGATGTTTTAGTCAGTATCATAGTGTCATTAATAGGTTACAGGCTAGATTAAACCTTGGAGTATTTAAGTTCATGTTTATTAAAAAGACTTATTAATAAACAAAGATTAAGGTAAGAGTAAAATTAGGTTGCTATTGTAGTCAGTAACATGAATACAGTGTAATAAGAATTATAATACATAATTCAAAGTAGAACCTTAGCGTACTGTAGTCGATGTTTATTAATTACTACTACTAGGCCACTAGAGATTTACTTGAATACATTGGTATTGAAAAACAAAAAAGCTCTAAATTTTATTAGATGGTAATCCTTTTTAACAGTAAAATCCGAAACCGATTGGCATAAAGTGTATTGTTAACAAGTGTTAAATATAAAGAAGTTCTACCAAATGCCGACTGTAAGTGTAATGTCTAATATGTTTCCTGTTTACAGATCTCCCTATCTGGAACTTCGATGGCAGTTCCACAGGACAAGCTGACGGCCACAACGCCGACACTTACCTCGTTCCGCGAGCAATCTACAAGGACCCCTTCCGGAGGGGGAAAAACATACTCGTCATGTGCGACACATACAAACATAACATGGAACCCACAGGTAAGCTTAAACAATAGACTAGGTGATAGTTCAGCTCGCTTCACCTATTCTTGCCCCCGATATCAATGCGATTATGCGGTGACGTCCTATCGGATCCTCCGGACCCAATAATTGTAGCAAACGCGGGAGCCTTGCGTTTGCTACAGTTATTGGTAACACAAACACAAACTTCCAAGACACTACACTACACCGTTGCCACCGATCTCAGCGAAGAAGATCTCTCTTGCGCCGGGCGCCTAACGCCGAGCGACGAGCCACTACTCCTCCATCAAGTCCACCCAGTGACCAGAACGCAGCACCAAGTCGAGGTACGGCCTCCCGGGAAACAGCCCTTGTTGCTGTTGGTGTAGGGAACAGTCCAATCCATCTTAATAAGTCTCGGGCTGAGCACTCTGCTCGGTTCACAAAGCCCGGTGAAGTTGTAAAAACCGCGAGGTTGGCAACACATTCATAAGTCATTTAAAAAAAAGCGATTATCGTCTGGCAATATAGAGAGATGGGTAGCCGACAAACATATAGAATCTTTATATATTCTAACATAAGGCTTATGTTGGGTACTTATACTATTTTCGGTGTACATAGGCTGCGCGTTAGTCACAATCAGATTGACGCGCCACCTAATACTTTAAGAAGACTATCCAGTGACTTCACAGAGCTACTCACTTGGGTGTTTCTTTAGGAGACTACGGCAGTCAGTGTTATTCATCTAGGAAATGTGAAAATTTGTAACGGATAAATTGTTTCAATATATCAGAAGACAGGAACAAGCACGGCTCTTCTCAAAGACAAAGATGCGTCAAGATAATCAAAGTTTCGTCTACAAAGGTGCGTCGCTGTCCTGTTGTGGGTTAGGATTATTGTGGCTGGATAAGTTTACCGGCTTCCCTATCGTCCGGGCCAAAAAGTGCCACTGTTATTGTAATGGCAGGAATAGGTAAGGTGGTAGATCCTTTCTCGCACAAATGGCTGCACAGTACTCTATCAACAATTGCCTTGTTGGTAATGATCCATTTGACATTTTCTTGCCTTTTACAAGATACCTGGTAAAACAGATACATACATACGTACATATCTTCACGCCAAGTCCCTTAAGGGGTAGGCAGAGAGTATTGAGTGCCACACCTCACGATCCTGAGAAACCTGTCTGGCTTCCTTCGCATTCATAACCCTTTTCATATAAACACGCCGGTTCCGATGATCTGTAATACACAGACGGTTCGGACTAATGTGAAGAATAAGCGGTTTTAGTTTATTCCTCAAACTATTTTAGTTAACTGTTAACGTTGGCGATGCACTACAGAGGTCGGCTGGTAATTAAATAAGGAAAATACCATTTCAGAGAGCAATCACCGCGTGAAATGTCAAGAAGCTCACGACAAATGTAAAGACGAGGAGCCATGGTTCGGTATTGAACAGGAGTACATTCTGCTGGACGCTGACCTGAGGCCCTTCGGCTGGCCCCCAGGCGGGTTCCCCCCACCACAGGGACCTTACTACTGCGGTGTTGGTGCTAATAAAGTATTCGCAAGAGATCTCGTTGAAGCTCACTACAGGTATGTCAACCTTACCGTTATTTTTATATTTATATTTATTTTAATGCAAATAAAGAGGATTTCCTGGTCTGGATCCAATAAATTTAAACTCGTTTTTCTACATAATTCATACAATCACAGAAATCTCATACAATATTACTCATAAAGAATATTATTTTAATAATACTTGCCAATAAGCAATATTATCTTAATAATACTTGCCAATAAGCAATGTTATTTTAATAATACTTGCTAACAAGCAGTATTATTTTAATAATTCAATCGACACGTGAAATAAAATCACAAATGCACTGATTACTTAAGTCGACCTATTTGCACCTTATTGTAAGTGGCATTCTTGATGTAGAATTATAGTCTTTCAAGAAGAGGTGAAGATTCAAGTGCGTGAGTGTTTGACTGACCGCCCATTCCTTTACGCGACGATGATATCGTCAGATTTTTTGAATATATTATACTTCATATTTGAATATATTACTTAATAAACTTATAGTACCTTACGCTCGGACATGCTCGAGAATATTTTCAAGCTCAAATATTTTAGAGAGATGAAGGAGGATTAGAATTTAAAAAGTTGAAGTTGCTTAACTTTGGTACGATGTGTCTGTCACATATTCCGACGCGCTTTAGTAACTACTAACTCCCCAAATATTCTTTTTACCTACCCCTATTTTTGTAGGATTTATAACCAACAATCAGTACTTCATGTACCTACTCTCGCTTTAGTAAATCTTTAAGAAATAAGCTTAACTTTTATATATAAAAGATTAAGAATACAACTGAGTAAATAAGGCAATTGAAAGCTAAGTATTGGTAGCTACTTTTTTTATCTGTTTACAATTTAAAGTCAAGCATCAAGATGTTAATGATATGTGTCTCCTAAATATGTTTAAGTGGATTTTCGTTTGAATAGGTGTTGCCTATATGCTGGTGTGCCAATCGCCGGCACCAATGCTGAAGTAATGCCTTCTCAGTGGGAGTTCCAAGTTGGGCCCTCAGTGGGAGTGACCGCTGGTGATGACCTCTGGGTGGCCAGATACCTGCTGCACAGATTAGCTGAAGAGTTCGGAGTTATTGTCACATTCGACCCCAAACCAGTGCAAGATTGGAACGGCTCCGGCGCTCACACCAACTTCTCGACGAAGAAGATGCGAGATGAAAATGGTATTATGTAAGTATTTTATCTATATTAAAATATTATTTTAGCGCAGTAAAAACTAACTTCAGTTTCAATGTTATGTCAAAATTTGAATCTTTTCATCGATTTTCCTGGAATTCCATTATTAGATCCAGACTTAGTGGTAGAAGACGGACCTCCATAAAACGATTAAATTTTTTTATAACGATTACAGACATATAAAATATAGACGGCGAATATACATTTCTTACTGTTACCAAAGACAATATTTATATTTACTAATCTCTGCTGTTACAAAATAAAATGGTACTTGCTGACCCGGTAAACTTTATACAAATATTACCTAACAGAATGAAACATACTTTACGACCTATTCTTATACTTATGTACATAGCAATGGAATGCATTATAATATAAGCCGATGCACTGAAGTTCGTCCACATCCACAAACATCGTGACTGGAGATTTATATTTATAAGATCTTCCTTTGTTCATCTTCGAGATATACAATTTTGTAAATTTCTTTAGAGAACAAAGGGTATTTAAAATTTCGATTGCTCATTCAGTTAATGTACTTATGTGAAGTTTATTTAAATACCTATTTCTCATAATCGTGAAAAGAGATCCTTGTACTGTCTAAAGTGCTTATAAACATAATATTATGTATTTTGTAGACATTGTATAGGGAAATCCATTGTTGGTGCCTATGGCGTACCTATATACTCGTATCTTCTAAAACCTATCTGTCTAAATACATATGAACAAAGATATTACTATGTATTTGTGTGGTTGTTTTAATAAACTTACTTGAGTATTTTAATTGTATTAGTATTAACATTTTATTTTTTTTACATAGGACCGGACCGGACTATTAATTATTAATACGGGATATTCACAATACATTTTTATTTTATTTGACGATATATTTTAAAATAATATGCATTAGTATTGTTGAACCATAAACACAAACAGTTTATTTTGAAGTTAGATGTTTATTATTGTAATAAATAGTATGTTACGACCAACTGACAGTTGTTGAATAGAGAGTAGTTGTATGAATTTATTCAAACAGGTCACGTATTTCAATTAATATATTTATTTTATTATTATTTGAAATACCTACGTAACTAGAGGTTTCCATGTAATTTAGCGATAAATTATAAATTATTACATTAAAGTTTTTCAATAGTTAGCAATTTTCATAATTACCAGTACCACGTACAGGCCAAATGTTTCGGTATTTTGTACTATTTTCTCCCAAATAAAAAAAAACAATTTAACTAACTTTTAACTATTCTATACATAGAACATTGTGAAAGATTTGTCTTAGACGATATATATTTTTTTTAAATTTTTGTCTGTTTGTAAAGCGCGGTACTGGAAAGCCAGTGGACCAATTTCGATCAAATGTTCTCTTTTTGCAATTTAAGGCTATACTTAATCTCCGCCAAAGGAACCCAGCCAATAATGACCTACCACTCTATTTCGAATCGAACGGTTTAAATCCACTCCGAATTGTACCTATAGTTATGTAGGTATTACCTAGTTTATGAATGTTGAGGACTGCTTGTGACACCTGGCACACCATTCCCTCTGCCTACCCTACAAAGGACTTGGAGTAAGGATAAATAATGTATAATATGTGTATAATAAATGGTCAATATGACAATAAATATTAAAAGCTAAAAAAGCGAAAATATGTTAAAACTCGGGTGGCCAGAGTTAATCGATGATTTATCGAAGCTTACTGAATATTTCAAACCAAGATCAAATCGGTTGAAGAAATGATTGATTGTTGATTTTTATAGCCGAGTAGTAGAATCTGAAGACTTTGACATATTAGAAATAATACCTACGTTACCATCTAATGGCTGAATAATCCCGTAACAAACATTAAAAAAAGTTGAGTTGAGTTTTAATGTTTGACTTTTTTTTCTTAATTTTGTTTTATTAACAAAAACTCATATCACATTCACAGAACTTTATCTTTATACATATAAAAGAAAGTTGGCTATTTACACTATTTATAAATCAACGGCTGAACCGATTTGGCTGTAATTTGATGCGGATGTAGCTTAGAACCAAGAGACGGACATTACTTACAAGGATACTTTTTATAGAAAACTAGCTAAAATAAAATTTTAATTTTTCCAATACAAATTGAATAGGTGGAAAAAATTCGTCAGAACAGCTTATTTTAAATGTATATTCAGATCGTTTGTTATTTTTGGACTTTTACTTCGTAAATTAAACTCGACTCGATTGTTTAAGTAGTGAGGTGCTCTTAATATGTAAATTTGGTTGCAGTGAAATCGAGAAGGCGATCGACAAGTTGTCGAAGGTGCACATGAAACATATCAAGGTGTACGACCCGAGAGGGGGCAAGGACAACGAGCGTCGGCTGACCGGCCTCCACGAGACCGCCAGTATTAACGATTTTAGCGCAGGTCACTCGCATAAACTGTTTTTTGATCATTTTAACGAAGCACATCTTGTGTATGCAATGTTTGAGGTCCCGGGTTCGATTACAGGGTCGATAACATCGTATCCGGACTGATGCCATGTTTTTTTCATTGCTGTCATGTTTATAACATAATCGGAACATGCCACTGCTCCCCACTATCATGTTCCGGTGTAGCGAAATGGGATATCCGAAAAGGTTAGCCGGCACACGTAGTGTGCAAGGTTCTGAAGATGTCAGCCACATATTGGTAACGCATAAGCATCTTTGTTGTCTCATGTTGTGTTTTCTGCATAAAATCGGCCTGATTGTATAATGTGGAAAAAAACGTGTACGACATTATTAAGAAAAATGGAATATATTTATTTCATATAACCGTTACGGTTGTTGCGTCACATGTAGGTATATAATTCGAAAATCCACCACCGGATCCCAAATGCGTGTTTTATATTCAGATTGAAGCAGATATATAATTTCTTCTGTTTTTTTAAATAAAAAAGCGAATAAGCCCACGTCTCTTCTGATATTATAAGACAACTCCGCCTAGACACCATAGAAGTTATATGTGCGTGGCTGTTCAATGTTAGAATGGTGGGTCGATTGAATCAGGTAATTTGAAAGGTTATAGATATATATCCCTGGTGTTAGAGTGACGTGTTGCAACTCTGGTAGGAATTCACCACCTTACCTATTCCTGCTAACATGAGTGTCATGTTCTGGTCAGTAGGGTACGGTATCTGGTTGACTTGCACATTAGAGATAACACCCCGGCGATAAGACGCAACTATAACATCTATGGTGTCTGTAGGCCACGGTTGTCTTACCTACTTACTCTTAGCAGTGTATGCTTGTCCCTTATCACTTATAAAAGACCAAAGATCTTCTATGAGCGTCACTTTTCTATGTTAGGACAGTGGATTATATTCAAGTATTTAATTGTAGTATACTCATTTACCTTGTTTCTGTCCAGGTGTCGCGAACCGAGGCAGCAGTATCCGGATACCGCGTGCGGTCGCCGAAGACAAGAAGGGCTACCTCGAGGACCGCAGACCGGCGTCCAACTGCGACCCGTACGCCGTCACCGACGCCCTGATGCGCACGTGTATACTGAACGAATAACACCAGAACCTCAATGGTATACGTGTCAGCTAGCAGCTATGTCTATGCACGTTTTAGAATTTTGTATACTGGCAATACAAACGTGTAGAATAGACGCCGATATATAGATATACGAAAGAAGTTTTGAGCTTGGCAATTCAGATTGGTAGGATAACAATTTGTATTCGCGCCAGAAAGTACAGCTGATAGGGAAAATCCCTGCCGCGTATTATGAATACCCGTGCTCATTCTTGAGTGCCGACTTGAAAGGTACGGCTAAGTGAGCGGGTTGGCAATGCTAATGCTCTGTTAATATCTTAAGTGTCTATAGGTGACGAGTATTTCTTTCAGGAAATCCGTTTGCGTTTTATAGATTTTTTGATCACTTGCAGTACTACTTTTTGGCGTGGGAATCACTAAGCGTAATGTAATCCTTCTCAGTTGACTCTGTTCAGTATTATGGTTATGATAACTATTTTCAATACACAATATAACAAAGGACCAATTGCCCGTTCCTGGGTTAAATATTTAACTCTGAGTTAGTTTCTAGGGACAAATCATTATGTTTGACAGTTTAACTCATTTCCAAATTTAATCTAAGCACCGTGTCCATCTATACATTCTTTATACATTTCTTTCTTTTATACATTTATACAAAAGAAGTGTTTTGAAGTGTGTCGTGATTTCAGATAATATAGTGCCATAACGTATGAAAAGCTGTATGCTAAAAGTCTTTTAGTTAAATCTGAGTTTAATCGAACAAATAAAATAAAATAATCTAAAGCACCAATTGCATGTGTGAACGAATAAGAGTAGTGTGTGAGAGAGATAGACAATGACTTTAAGATTACCTATTTTTTCCTTCACCAGTCACTATCAATTCGTCGCTTGCCAAGCTCAGTCGTCTTAATGGATCAATTAGTTTGGAATTCAACATATCAAATGCTTTTTACAATTTGAATTTCATTTTCCTAAATTGCTTGAAAACGGCAGTTGAGAATATGTTTTAAATACCTAATTGGATTACTATATTTGACACTAGCAACATTACTACCTATTAGAAATAAATCGTACATTTTTAGGTATTTATAGCATATAAACTTAGGAATTGATTGCACAAAACAATAAATTTCCGGTACCACTACGCGTGATAGACGTTAGCGTTAATATGGACCACAAGATATTATTTATAATATAGAAATATTTACGAATACTATGTGATAGTAAAATGTTATTTTTCATGTTGAATATTATGTGTACGAAATATGAACACATATCATTATTTTTAACATTCATTTAATTTGTAATGTAGTCGAAAAAGGGTTTACGTATAGACCATTCGATACTAATAACACAAAGTATTTAAGTTTAGTATAAGAGAAACACCATACGAAATTATAATGTACCTACGTATAGCCTTGAACACTTATGAAAGGTTTTAACACCAGAGTAAGTGATAAGCACAAATATAAATTTTATACAATTTACGTTACATTTTATTATTTAGATATAATTGATTTGCATGTTTGATGGGCCGGGAGTTGATAAATTTCTATTTAAAGTTGTATAAGGTGAATATGTTATTAATAAATTATACTGTTTTATAAACTTGTTTTATTTTGGATGACAGTCTTTTGTTGTGTTTAATGAAATTGAGACAAGTTTCTGTTATGCTTTGACGGCCAATATCAATAACCCATCTACAGATAAATTCTAGTTTTATTGCTAAAATATATTTGTTAATTATTGAAAAATAACGGTTATCTGGTAACTAATTTAAAATAGCACAATCTCTAATTTTAAAAAGGTTATTAATATTGGCCGTAAAACAGCATACACGCTCACCCACCTGATGGTAAGAGACAGTCTTGGCCTAAAGACACCATAGATGTTAAAGATGTGTCGTTACCATGACGCTATGTTACTACTGGAGCGTACACTCCAAACAAAAAACTATGTCATTTCTTAATGTACCGGCCTTTCGTTTGACTTTGTTGACAAAACAAACAAGAGAGGATTTGCAATATTTGTCAACTAGCTGTTACCTGCTGCTTCGCCCGCGTTTTCAAAGGAACCCAATGCGCGATCGGGATTAAGAATAACCTATATGTTAATCCAGGTCACAATCTATCCGTGTTCCAAATTTCACACCAATCTCTTCAGCCATTCGAGCGTAAGAGTAACAAACAAAATGCGAAAGTTTGAGAGTATGTATGTATATACTTTAAACTTTCGCATTTATAACATTAATAGGATTGGCGTTGATCTTTGTAAGGTGTGGAACCTCCAGTAGTAATCTATATATTAATACGTGATGCCAAAACTTTGGACCGCCTATTGCGAAAATTTGGCACACTTATAGTTTATGTGTACGAGAAGTGCAAAACGCTAATATTTTTCAATAATAATGCTTACAAAGTACATTAAATCAATACCTGTGTAATCAATGTCTGTGTAAATGATCGCCTGTGTGGTCTAGCGGTTCAGTTGTTGGACTTGACTGCATGCAAAAAAAATTGTGTTTTTCCAATTTACTAATAAAAAAAATGTTGCTCGGGATAGTATATGTGCCCGGTTGGCGAAAGGCTTGCCACCTATCACATTATGGGACTTAGTATCTTCGGCTAGTCGTGGGTGTCCTGGTTGTGCCTCTGCCTAACACTTCGGGGATATGGGCGTGAAGATACTTTTTTTGATATCAATAAATGAGACATTACCCACACAATCAAGGGTTTGACACACACAAACTAATATATTGATGATAACGATAAAATATCACAGATGGCGCACCATACAGTTTGGAAACAAAGTAGTTAGTCTGGAGAAATGGAGATGGCGTTCTTCTCAACAAGATATTAAAATTTATTATGGTTATTTTAATTATACTGAGTGGTCATATGGAGATAATAAAAGTAACTACTACTTGGCAAATTGAGCACATATGTATTCAGACCATTACACACCACACGTCTTTTGGTCAAGTGTGAATCGGAAGGGATGAACAAGCGAAGTTCGTAGAAAGTATTACAGCTAATACGAAGGACTGGCCGCGAACACAAACAAGGCTTATCCCTACACCACATAATGTATAACGAACGAACTTTTAGCTACATTAATATAACTATTGACTATGGCTCCCATGACCAATAAAACACCATTTTCATAGTTTATTTATTTTTAACATAAATTATACGACCATTTATTAAGAGGTAAGATTTCTATTATAACTATACTTCAACATTACTTTAGCGTATTTCGTAAATAAACTGATTCATATAACAAAATCTATTAATCAAGTAGCTAATGAAACCTAAACATTTGATCCTCAAATAGACGAAGAGCAATATAAAACAAATATTAGTGACATATAACTCACTACACACTTATCAAACAAAACCTTAATATTAATGTTATACATTTTTCACAAAAATAGCTTTTAATAAATAAAAATGTACAAAAATAAGTCATGAAAATAAAAATTATGAGAGAAATACAATACTACTTATATATTATGTAAAATCAATATGATAAATTACACTATATTACGATAGATGGCGCTTATGGCTATGAAGCATAGTGGCGACATCTTTATAAATTACGGCATATACAAAGTAAAGAAAACCTATTAAATATCCGTTTATCATTTCTAGTCAACTGTAAATGGGCTTTTAACGTAAACTGTATCCTATCAGTTGAATGTAACATTATTTACCGATTTTTTTTGCTTTATGATACCGAAATCGGCAGTGACAGAGATCGAATTACTATGTGACAATATTTAGAAAGTAATGTCCACTGATGGTTCACAAACAGTACAACAGAATTAAAATAAGCATGAGGTTCTAAAATTAGTCATTCATGGCTGCTAAATTGTCAATAGCACTACTACAAACCTGCATACGCTTCCTTGACATCGAAGTAACTTAAACAGATGGAGCCACTAGCTTATCACACAAGTAAACGTGTTCATAACAGTTTACACGTATGTTATATTTATTACAGACATTTATGTAACACCGAAATCGATTTATTTTGGAAACATCAATAAAATTTTAAATCTAGCATACATAAGATACATTGTCATATTACACTACGATTGCCAAGGGATAAAAGACATTGACACCTTAAAAAGACAATTATCACTGTCTTCCAAAAAAACATGAATCACCCCACCTGTTAATAGTTGTGGTTATCTCTGTGCCAGACGGACGGACGAATATTACACACATAACGACTGTTTTATAAAGCATCAATAACTTTTAACCCTTTGACTTAACATCTTAATAAACTAAGAATGTACTGTCCACGGTCATCTATTTCTTATTTAATAATTAAAATTAAGTATATTACATTTTTTTACAAAAAAAAACAACTTCAAGGAAAGGTAAGGTCAGGAAAAAACAAATTTTAATAACAGTTTAGGTCAGTAAAGTAGCATACCACGAGGCACTGCTACAATTATTAAAAATTAGATAAACACCTACTTGGTTTTAGTGCTTGAAATATAATAAAACTTTATGTTTGGATTGGGAAGGCAGAAACGGCTAACCAGATCATTATATGAATAATGAAATGACGAATGCAACATTCCCACCCTAATTGCTCGCCGTTAGATAATAATTATTGTGTAATGTGTATCAGTTTTGGCCTTCTCCCTCTTACACATTTGAAGGTCGCAGAGTTATGCTAAATATCCTAAAATCTTCCTTAAAAACTGATAATAGAGATTTCTTCAACACACATATTATAATATATAAACTTTTTCAATATAAAATTATACGATCTCTACTAATTTATCAATCTGTAGGCCAGTTCCTTATCGCCTCTTGAAACTATTACTCACATCCCTGGCAAAGCAAAAAAAACATATTTTTTCTCTTAATGGTATTGATTCTACTGTTCACAATCTAAACTTATTTTGAATTCATGCTGTCTTTTTCAAATAAAACAAAAGAGATGGAACATTTTAGCCATGTCAAATTAATACGGACATGTTTAAATGTGATGTTTTTAATCAACTTTTTCCGAGTGATAGATTAAACGTCTGTAGAAATGTGTACAAAGTAATCTGACAGCACTAAAAGGGTTTTGTCTCTTTCTATTATTTTCATTTAAAGAAGATAGCGATAACTTAAAATTAGTTTAGTGAGTCCGCAAATTTATACGAATTGATCTAATCCCAAAGCAAGAAAATAATATGTTAAAGATTCTAATACCATCCATTTTTATCGCACTAGCCTCAGTCGAGAATAGAATCCGCGTCGATTATCGTTACCGTTAGACGAATACATTACGATCTTTGGACCAAAAGTCAATATTGGAGTAACAATGTTTATATTTCATTGTAAAATATGTAGCATCTCAACTACGCCTTCAAATATAGTGTGAAAAGAATGTGAAATGCAAAGCTAGAAATAGATCATAATAATTAAAAAAATACGATACGATAATATCATTTTGCTAAAGAACTTGATTAGGTGTGGGTCGTTTTATGGATAAGGACTTATTTCCATTATGTTAAAAGCCGTAAAGCAATACCGTCAACATTCGCTTGGAAGCTTAGGTAAAACTCAGATAGGACTGATTTTGAGAATTTTGGCATCCTCTCTTAGACTATCTGTTGTATGCCAAATACTACAAAGTTATTTATATCGATTGGTAGTTACTTGTTAGTTATAAATAAAACTCAGCTAACTTCAACATTGTTGCAATCAATTATGAGAAAAGACAAAACAAATCGAGCTTTTGCTTGTTAAATATTAAATTATATTTATTAAATTATCTAAATTTATTTGTCACTTTACTGCAGTAAATAGCATCAACGATTGTTTGCTAAAAGATATGCCCAAAAGATTATAAATTAGGTACAAATTGAAATTAAAGCAAATAAGCCTTCAGAATTAGTTAGTTTTACAGCATTACTTTTCCAACTGTTCTCAGTAGGCAATGAATCCTTCGAAATTTTATGTTTCTGACGTTACGACTTAAAGTGTATCAGATCCTATCAACATAGGGCCGGAACGGTCATTACTTTCACTTTGACTATTGTGTTTCGTTCATTAAGTGTATACAACTTTTTACCTTTAAAAAATTAAAAAGATTCTTTAAACAAGTGTATAAAATTTTAAAGATTACCCGCAAAAAAATAAAAAGCAATTCTACCTATTTATCGTATTCACGAGTGTATAGCCATCAAAGGATATGACTATTTGATAACCGAAACCGAAGTTAAGATATCTTATCATGCAATAAAACATTTGTTCTCCTTACACGTTAAGATTGTAATTTGCTTACTATAATCTTAATTTTGTACTTGTTTCTAAAGTTGACAATCTTTTGTCTGAAATTTCGCTTTGGGGCCAGCAGATTCTAGTGCAATTTAACCCTAGCAAGACACAAGTTTGCGCGTTTTCCGCTAAAAAGACTCCCTTTGTCCTCACATCTCCTCGATTTGAGAGCGATTCACAGCCTGTATTGGTATACTCGGCATTGACATTTCGAGTAATGTTCAATTTCGTGGTCATTTGGAGAAGAAGGCTAAAATAGCCTCTAAAAAACTTGGTGTGCTCAGCAAAGCGAGACAGTATTTTAAGCCGACCCACCGCTTACAACTATACAAAGCGCAAATTGTGCCTCATATGGAGTACTGTTTTCCATTCTGGGCAGGGGCTCCACAGTACCAGCTCCTTCCATTAGACCGCATTCAACGTAGAGCAACTCGAATTGTCAATGTCCGGGCAATCGGCTCGATTCCTTGGCATTGCGTCGAGATGTTGGGTCACTCAGTGTTTTCTACTGCATCTATCATGAGAAGTAGTTGTTTGGTTTGATTCCAGCTGCTAATTTCCACCTTCGGACATCGCGTCAGAGTTTAAAGTATCATGCCCATCATCTTGATGCGTGGCGAACTTCAACTGTGCGATTTCGAAGATATTTCTTACCATTTCATTTCTAGAATCATTCATCGAGGGCAGTATTCCCAAACGTTATGACTTAGGAACTTTCAAGAAAAGAGCGTACTCATTCCTCAAAGGTCGGCAAAGCATCTGTGATACTCCTGGTGTTGCGGATGTCCGTGGGCGGAGGTGATCACTTTCTATCAGGTGACCCACTTGCTCGTTTGCGTCCTTATATATATAAAAAAATAATAGCTTGGTCGAAATATGATGTTGAAGAACAGATTGTTAGGTATTATTGGATGTTTTAATAATCAAGTAGGGCGTGCTATTGTTTGAAGTTAGAGTGAAATTCGACCTTTGACATAAATATCGGAATCGAACATTATGATATCAAATAAGTATTCCTTCACATTTGCAGTATGAAAAATATTTACATTACATCTGTGGCATAATATAGTCTAAGATGTAGCTTATTAATCTTTATAATTTTTGAACAAGACAAGCTCCCATTCTTGGTCTTCTTGTCACATGTATACATATAAAATGCATGCATGTATTCATGCATCCATGTTGTATGCATACATGTAACATAGATGCATGTCCATGTTTTGTGCATACATATAACATGGACATTTACATGTAGTAGCCAGTAAGGTCATTATTTTTACATGTCGCAGGGTCTCGGGAGGGTTATGAGTTCGCTTACGAGTGAAATAGCAAGAGCAAATCTGCTGCAAAGGCACACAATGTAACGTTAAAGTTATAAAATGTAATACTAAACTCACAAAATGTTCAATGTTCTTAACGAACAAGTTGGAAGTTAATACGAGAAGGTAATTATTATTAATATAAAAGATACATATAAGCCTTTCTATTTAAACACTTTATCTATTAAAAAGACCGCATCAAAATCCATAGCGTAGTTTTAAAGATTTAAGTATACAAAGGGACATAGCGACAGAGAACGCAATCATCACGCTTTTTTAACGCCCGTAAAAAGTATGCGTTTAACATGTGCTCTTACGAATGTCGTCGAATATATTAAAAAGGTGTGACACCTACCACATTTGGAACTAATTCTCTTCGACTAGTCGTGGATGCCCTGGTTGTGCATCTGCCTTCCTCTTCGGGGTATAGGCGTCAAGATATTTTTTCAAAATAATCACGTTGGCTAAATAGGCAAGTGTTTGTTGTTTATACGCAAACATTTTAAGAATGAAAAAATATGTGTTCGGCCGATTTAATTTCTGATAATTACAATTTTTCACATTTATATTTTTACTTTTTTTTATATTTGGGAATAGTCTTATACGAGCTTAAGTTATACCATATGTAGTGTCAACGGTTGATAGCATTAAAATATTAATATAATAAATAGGTTCTGCATTTCGAAAATGTTAATTGTTTAATGGTTTATTTTGAATGCAAGATAACTTAAGTGTAAAATAACTAGATTAAATTAAATTATGGAAGAGCGCATCAAAAAGTCATCTCATTAAAGGTTTTAACTTTTAAGAGAACGGGTTAAAAACGTTTCACTTTGCCCTAAAGTGGGAAAGTCTGAAAGGAACATATATTTTAATAAGAGAACATTCTTATACTACTAGGTACATGAAAAAAATACTTTATGCGGAAAGCTTGCAACTATTTCTTATCTTAATTTAAATCTAGCTAGCTAGAACAGCTATATTTAAATCTGTATTTTGTGACATTTCTTAATCCTAGAAATATTAACCTTAAATATATTTAAGTAACCGCCATCTTAGACAGTCACAAATTTCATTTATTGAATCATGTCCAAATATCGGTTACCTAAAATGGTGTGCAATTTGTTTATCTCTTTAATATAACACATTAAGAGAAATAGCGTTCTGACGTCTGCGTTTTTTCTGTAATATTGATCAGGAAATCGATACACAAAACCGAATCATTTCGCATTCTCAAGAAATAGTTCAGAAACAAAACCGGCCTGTTACATTAAGCTCGACATTGAAAACACTAACACCAAGTTTATAGTCTTACGGGAACTTCCCATCGGCATCAACGCACCAATCACTTTGACAGCGAAAGTTTGGGAAAGTCATCAACACAGCTGAACCAGTCACTGTATAGTTCTTACGGGAACGTTTGCAACAGCAGCATAATCGAACCAATGACGATCATGAAGAATCCTACTAACCAGACCACCAGGAGTCTGTAGAGTAGTCGCTGCTAGTCCCGTATATGAGGATCGATGTCCTCAAAGTACTCCATTAGTTAATTGTCCGGGTTCGAAGTCGGTGAATGTGGCGGAGTTGGGAGCTCGCGCTGGGCGAAACGGGCGCAGTTCTTGATCACCACCAGAGCTAAGTTCTTGATCACCGGGTAAGGTCCAGGTTGTTCCAGCAGGTCATGCAGAAGCCGTAGCCCGCCCTCTTGTTCAACCAAGCCGCAATATTTGTCCGCTGTAAGTGACCCAACAGATTCACATAATTTTTAAGCAACTTAAAAAAGAACATTTTTAATTATTTTGCCGTATAGGCCGCGGTCACGACGGGACTGTCCCATCCCGTCCCGTCCCGTCGTGACCACGGCCTATGCAACTAGGCTGAAATATCGAAAAATAAAATAAAAAGAGATCGTGGGTAAGTTTAAAATCCTATCTAACTTAAAAAGAATGAAGTTTATTCATTATTAGTCTATGTTTGTTGCGGCTTGGCTATTTCTCGGTCAAAAAAAAATAGATTTCGAACTTCTTTTACTGAAAGATAGGTCATGTTTCCGAGGTGGTCCCAAACAAATGGTAAATATCCGACTAGTGGTTTTTCAGTTATATTTAATCCTATCCTATCCTATTAACATAATAAATGCGAAAGTTTATATGTTTGTTACTTCTTCACACAACTGCTGATTTGATTTTAATGAAATTTGGGTCACACTTAGAGGGTAACTTGGATTAGCCCCGAAGTTTTATCTCCGAAAAAGTTTCCGTGGGACCATTTATCACGCGGGAAACGCCGTGGGCAACAGCTAGTAATGCATTATATTTTAAACCAACTCCAGTAGACCTTTAGTGAAGAATATCGATTTGTATGTTTTTGTTTCTTTTTGTTAATGTTATGCTCTTACGACAAATAATGAACAAATACTGATGGTTCTTTTTTTAAAGGGCAGGTCATGATTTCGAGGTGGTCTCATAAGATGGATTGATGAAGATTTTACTAGTGGTATGTTATAAATGACTACCACCTTGATATCAAGAACTATTGTTCAAAAAAAGTATTGTATCTTCACGCCCATATCCCCTAAGAGGTAGGCAGAGGCACAACCAGGGCACCCGCGATTAGCCGAAGACACTAAGTCCCACAATGTGATAGGTGGCAAGCCTATCGCCAACCGGGCACATATCCAATCCCGAGCAACTTTTTTTATTGGAAAATTGGAAAACCCAATGTTCTTTTTGTTGCCCGACCCGGGAATCGAACGCGGGACCTCGTGCAGTCAAGTCCAACACCTGAACCGCTAGACCACAGAGGCGATAAAAAAGTATTGTGTAAATAATAACGATAAATAAATTGGAATTGGTTCTTTTGCAGGTTTACTGAGCTTGAATTATCAAAAATATATCCAAGTAATACATGATAAAAATGTTTCATTAAATACAAAAGTCCATGTACAATTTATACAATATGATTTTTCGAAACTTGATCAACCGAAATGTGCGGATACTAGACTAATAATTATCGAATGAAAAACAACTTTTCAGCACAAGTTACAAAATATAGGCATTTTTTTGTTTTTTATTGTTCTTGTCTGAGCTAGAAAGTATCCACTTGTTTAATTAAAATAAAGTAACAATTTGAAACAAAAAAAAAACTTAATAAAAAATTTAAACATCAGAAATTCATAATGTTTTTGAAGTTTTTTAATTGATTGCGTCGTCACTTAAAAACTAGGTCTTTGAGGTACATTTCTTTTAATATTTTATTACAGTTTACGATTTAACCTACAAATTCTTAAACCAACTATCAACTCCTTTTTGTTGCAATGATTACTCACCGGCGAAGTATGTAATCCATTGCAATTGTTTTAAGGATTAGTTACTTTTGAGCCCTTCCAATCGAAGTTAATTAAACATTAGCAGGTTAACATTGAGACAGATACATAACGGGCATAATGTGTGAGGGAGAAAGAATCAATTGTTTTAAGAAGTTCATACTATTACATTCCTCTATGACACAGTTCATCTTGTAACATTTCCTGATTTGCAAGTTACTTTTTTTCCGTTGCGATGCCTTCTACGAGAGACAATCTATCAACTCGTGAATTAGCGGATATCCATTTTGTTAATAGATACTGTGATGACAATGCTCGCGCTGCCGCTCGAGGATATCACCTGCGATTCTCGATAAGATCTGCCGTTGACTCGAGTCTTTGTAGTCGTGCATCTATAGTTTATGGGTGATGGTTATCTCATACCATCTGCAGAACTTCCAGCGTGTACATTGTCTTAAACGTAAAAAAAACATGAACAAAATTGAACTTACGGTAAACGGTGGTCAAGTTGGCAAGAGCCCAAACCGCCCAGTGTTGGCACTGGGGCGTGTGCTGTGCGTGCAGCAGTCCTAGTATCGGTTCGAAGGAGCGGTAGTTGATGTTCCTCTCGGCGTTCCTGTCCCAGCGCTCCATGGCCTCGGTGAGCCGCCTCAATACAGCCTCGCGAGCGGGCTCGTCCACGGTCCATGCCTCAGGACCATCAGACGCCATGTGGGCGAGAACACCAGCCGCATTGTAGCTTACCTGAGAAACAGAATAATTACTAACTAGCTTCCACTCTCGGCTTTGCCAACGTATCAATATGTATATATATTTTATTAACCTGTATGTTAATCAGATAAATAAACTGTATTCTTGTAAAGTTTCACTTAAATCCCTTAAGTAGTTTGTGCATGAAAGAGTAACAAACACCGATCGATTCTTACAAAATTTTGCATCACTACATATTGTATGCTTAAATCTTTAAAACTACGCAACGAATTTTGATGTGGTTTTTTAAATAGATAAAATGGTCAAAGAGGAAGGTATATATGTATAATTTATGCCAGTACGAAGCAGGGGAGAGCCGATAGTTTATAACATAACTAGGATGTGCCAAATTCTCAATCTTGTAGAAAACGCAAACAAAATGATTTATAAAGTTTTTGTAAATGTTATTGATTGTTTATTAATTATCGTATTCAATCAAGTTAAACATTAAGCGCAGTTTACAACAGACTATAATGTCGACTTAAACATTGTAGTACTTAAGTATATGCTTAGATATAATTATTTTATTCGTTATCCGCTGTACTATTTCTAATTGTTATCCACGGGTTCGCCTTCATATAAGTCATTATCTCACTTGAAATCCATAGAACTAAAGGGATAGACATTTTCTTATCTTTTAAGTTGGACTAAATTGCAGACAATTATAAAATTTCACCCGCACAATTAGATTTTTGGGCGATACCGGTCAAACAGTTTGTTACATTATTATAACATCAAAATAAGAACCTCGATTCCATCGCTCGAAGACTCCAAGAGTTCGTAGAAGACTGAGAGGAACAGTTTGTCCATGAGAGCAGTTCGTAGCTCCGCCACCTCCGCCACATTCCCCAGGAGACCCATCATATTTCGCAGTAGTTCCTCTTTGTCGGGGAAACACTAAAATAAAAAACACATTCAAACGTTTATTAAATTATAACTCGATAAAGAAAGGAGCGTACTGATTCCAAAAAGATTGGCAAAGCATACTCCAAGCACGGATATCCGGTAGGCGGCTGTAATCACTTACTAAAAGTGATCTTAATACATGTTCAAAAGAACATAAGTTTATTTGAAAAAAATGTGATGTGCATTCTGCAAATACAAGGAACAAAAACAATGCTGTGCTTGTGTCTCATATCCACAGAATTACTCATTCTTTCATGGTCAATGTATACGTTTTTAAAACAAACCAAAAAAAGAATATTATAAGATTGCAGAATAAGTAGATAATAACAATACTTGGGATTGATTGCTGCTCAAATCAATATATAAAAAAAGAATCCCCATTTCGCCTGGTCGCCGCATCACGCCTGAACGGATGGACCAATTTTTGTTGTTATGGTTATTGCCAGTAGAAGGTTCTTATGAAAAGAAAATCGGGAAAATTGCAGGGAAAATACGAAATAAACTATACAACCTATTAGTAGCTGTTAATGTCGATTAAATAAAATTGTATTAAAAATTGGAAAAAAAGATAAGTAAAGTTCATGACCGACTCTTCTCAGTGAGAGGCTGCGTCCGATCCGGTGGTAGCTTTTAAAATTATATAAACGCGTCACAAGTACCTTTTGTATGGTCTATATAAAATAAACGGCTTTCAATTCAATCATAAGGTTACCTTCTTCCTTGTATGGTCTCTTGCTAAAAAAAAATTATATAACTTATATTCATATTAAGTTTGTGTATCTTACGACTCCAGATATATAAAAATTACGAGGCTCCTGATGGTTACACGTAACCATTGGTTCAAATTTCCACGTATTTGCAAGAGAGTGAGATCCCTTGCTTTTTCACAAATATACCTACTTGTAATACTATAATTAGTACCTTCAAACAAGCCAAGAAGTATTCCATGCCGCGATTTTCCAGAAACCGCCTACAATTCTGCGGAGTTTCGTCCGTCACATTCCACATGGTAGACCACGCCACCTCCAGTACGTCGTCACAAACCCTCCGCTCCAGACGGTCTGATATCAGATTCAACATTTTCTGTAACAAATTTATATTCATTAACATCTAAATATCTATGTCTGGGTGTTTATTAAAGGGCAATATAAATAACATATCTACAGATAAATATAGGCCTTCTAGAGTTTTGTTGGTAAGATATTTTTGTTAATTATTATGAAAAAATCTATGTATACAACTATGTATGTGTATATGTATACGAATTAATTTTCAATATTTTTTTATATTAATAAAAGTTCGGTTTTATAACGGCAACAAAGTTGCTATAGCTACTGAGCGCTAGCGGCGAATGCGGGGCGACGCGCGGGGCAGCGGAGTGTACAGTTCACGAGTACGAGTTGTAGGTATCGTTGACTAACACCCATAATGGCAATAACACAATCACGTAATTTGTTTATTTTGGAGTAAATTCCATTTGTGTTATTGGTCCTCAGATATTTAGTTATTTTTATCATTGTGATTGTGATAGCATGCCGCATGATCATAGCAAACCTAAAATTAATTGATAAACTTGCCCGTATTCAAACATACAAAAATTAAATATCTAATATATTTTCAGCAACATACATATACAGTTTGTAGTGAACAGGAGGCAGTCTTATTATATGCAAACAAAGGGTTATCTACCAAACAAACTGTTGATAAAAAAAACTATAAAAATACAATTCCAGTAGGCAAAGAGTATTAAAATATATATTTTCTTGTTGGTCCGGGTCTGCTGAGTAGAAAAAACCATCTGATTCTCTGCCAAGGAGCTCGTAAGAGTGGAAAACAGAATAAACAGGTAATTTACAACAAGACCACTGGTAGAGTGCTGAGTGAAGTGGTAGAGAACCTATTCTTGCCACCATAATGACTCTGTCTTGTTTCGGTCCGGAGTGTAGGGTAGCCCGTAGACTTGTGCAATAGGCCTGACATTCCGGCCACAGGACAGAGACGCACCTGTAACATCTTTAGTGCCTATAGGCTGCTGTTATCTCTTACCATCAGAGGGGCAGTGAGCTTTTTTTGCTGGCCTCTAAAGAAAATTATTTATTTGCAAAATATGTGTGTTAAAAAGTTGTTACAAATATATTTAAGAATACAACATATTCCACCACATTGTGGTGTGCAAATATTTAATTAGATTTAAAGAAATTAAATATTTATATACATTTTAACATTTAAATCACAGCAATTATTTATATTTTTAATAGATATTTTATATATTTAGTAAGTTTCATAATTTATTTCAAATAAATTTAAAGGTAGATTAATTTTAATCCTACCGACCGTACACTACCAGTGTTTCGAACCCTAGCCAGTCAGGAGAACAAACGGCTAAACAAAATCCTCGGCAACCATAATTTTATTACTTAAATTAGGTATATTCTTAAATATATTTTTTTTAATATTTTATTTATTTGTGCTTGTAAGCAAGAAAATCTCAATATAATATGTTTTCTCTGATAGCAAATCGTGATTTCAGACTATCAGGAATTTGGTTATATATACGAACGGACATGCAATACACATTATTTTTATAAATATTAAGTTTTTGATTAGGCACATGTAGTTTCTTTCTATTTCTAAAGAGTGTCATTCCTAATATTTCAACATTTGTTTGTAACAAATGATGTTTGTTTACAAATACACATACAGCCAATATATAAACAAGGTAAAGGCAAAATTTTGAACGACTTAAAAAGTGGTTTGCATGAATGTAACTGATTAACTCCACATATCGCCCGTATACACTTCTTTTGTACATTTCTTCGCCCGTATACACTTCTTCTTTCTCTAAATATTCTAATGAATTCTGCAGAATTTCCCCAAATGGGGATCCCATACAGCAAAATAGAAGAAACATACCCATAACAAGCTAAGAGATATGCATTAAAACCTGCCACTTCTCTTATTCGTCTTAATACATATACAAACCTAACCTAATATTAAAAAAAACGGTATAAGAATTAAGCCAAAAACAACAATTTAAGGGCAGAAAAACTGCAAAAGCCCTGGTATCTCATTATCCAGATTTGGCGACAACGCGACCAACTCGGAAAGACACTCAGCCGGTAGGCCACAACAGCGACGTACCTATAACATCTATGGTGTCTATAGGCCACGGTGGTCTCTTACCATTAAGAGACCAGCTTTTTCGCTCTTCGCTAACAAAAAAAAAATACACAACGATTAGATAATTTGCTTAGTTTATGGTCAAGATCAATTTGTGTGATTTCTTCGAAGATGCTTATTTAAAAGCATGAAAGTAAGATAAATGCAGTCGAAATGAGAGTGACGTCACGCTCGTTGACCGCATCCGCAACAGCAAGACAAGAGAGAGATTGGGATTCAAAGTGTTGGTTTAAAAATGAGAAAGGGCATGCTCTGTTGGGTCGGTCAATAAAAGAGTGTCAGATTTGACAAAATGTAAAAACAAATCCAATACGAATGTCGATGGATTTAGGTATTCAGGGAGACCTAGTTTGATATTCCACGATCAAATCGTTCGGGCTTTTTCCGAGGATCATGTCTCCAAAACTCTCGTGTTTGTTTACTAAAAGAAATGAACGTAAGGGAAGCTAGACAGGTCTGCAGTGATTGTGACATTTGAGAGTGACAAATAAAACAATTACAAAAAAACTGCCTACCCCGCAACAGACTTGGCGTGAAGATTTGTATATCCATATACTTACTTATTATTTGAAATGCGATTGAGAATCCTAGATCCACCGCCGCCACCTTACGTATTCTTACTTACTACCGTTATTGCTTGCCATTTTTGTGATTCAGCTAAGAGTTTAGACAAGGCTTACCCTTATAAGAGACAACATGCCATCTTCAAGTTAAAAACGCATAACATCTTTGGTGTCTATAGGTAAGGTGTATTTCTTACATTCATGTTATGCGTTTTTTTTACTTGTCTTCCTATTTTATATTAAACACTGGACGGACAAAAGACATTGTTAAACTATATACATAACTAAGCGGTGTAAAACATACTCTACTACATGTCAAATATCTATACACTTATAATAAATTTGTAGAAGAGTGAATCCTGTACATTGAAGATATTTATGAGAAACTAGCCGACCCAGCAATCTTTTTATCACTTGACATTAACAGCTACTACATAATATGTGATGCTGCGATAGTAGCGCTTTGCCGGACCCAATGTAAAACATTCCAAAATCAACGACTACTTACAAATAAGAAAATAAAAAAAAACATTTTCCAGTGGACCAAATTGTGAATCTAAACCATTCTCGAATCCCCTTGAACACACACAAAAAAATTCATCAAAATCGCTACAGTCGTCTAGGAGGAGTTCAGTGACAACCACACGAACACAAGAAATATATATATAATAAGATTTGTAGAAGAGTGAATCCTGTACATTGAAGATATTTATGAGAATCTAGCCGACCCAGCAAACTTTTTATCACTTGATATTAACACAATATTTGATGCTCCGATAGTAGCGCAGTCTGCCGGATTCAGTGTAAACCATTTCAAAATCATCGACTACTTACAAATAAAAAAAATATTAAAAAAACAGCTTCCAGTGGACCAAAATATGAATCCCATCCATTCCCTTGAACACGCACAAAAAAATTCATTAAAATCGCTCCAGTTGTTTAGGAGGAGTCCAGTGACGAATTCAACATACGCACACAAGAAATTGGTATAATAGAAGATAAATGCAGGTATTTTTATAATACCTGCACCTATTTCTTTTAGTGAAAAACAGGAAATTTGGCAAGTAGGTACTTTATGTTCTGAAGAAGGTTATAACTGCCTGAGGTCCCGGGTTCGAGTCCCGGATCGGGCAACAAAAAGAAAATTGGGCTTTTCCAATCCTTACTAATATTATAAATGCGAAAGTAACTCTGTATGTCTGTCTGTTACGCTTTCACGCCTAAACCAGTGAACCGATTTTGATGAAATTTGGTGCAGAGATAGAATAGACCCTCAGGAACAACATAGGCTACTTTTTATTGCAAAAAAGTGGGGGAGAATGGGTAAAAGAGGGAATGACTGTTCATATGTAAATTCTTCATTTTTAAAGCTGTAACAGTAAAACTTTGTATTTAGACACTTTATGATAAATGAAAGAACATAGGATACTTTTAAAATCGGGGAATTTTTTCCTATTGAGAGCGCGCGCTACGTTAACGGTGAAAGTTTCGTAAAACTCAAGTAATTGTTCCCCTTTAAAAGTCCTAAAAAAGTCCGCGACAGCACATTTCTATATTTTAAGGTTAGCTCACTATAACCTTTGTTTATGCTAACCAAACTTGTTTCAAAATAATGCATTATTTGCGAAGGTTATTTCATAAACACTATGTTAATCCTTATCCAAAAAAATACGTCATTCAACACATGTATTTAATTTAAAACAAAATTGCATTTCACATCACTCGATTTAAATGAATATCTTAGGAGATATCGCAGTTTTAAAATAACTACGTACTCTACGTATAATCACTACGTACTCTAACACTGCAAAAACTACTACGTTAACACTGTAGTTAAAAGACCGCGCGACACACGCGTGGTATGCGTTCTAAATTTATTCTATCCAGTACAACATCGTGTAATACTTTTTAGATGATATTTAAATAAAAATAGATTCAAGTTTGAAGAAGGACGTAGGCCGTTTTTCATCTTAAAATTTCAACGGGTAGCGTTGGAGAGTTAAATATTCAATAAATATACTACGCGGGCGAAGCCGCGGGTAGCAGCTAGTTTTCTAATAAAACAAAAGTTGCTCGGGATAGGATATGTGCCCGGTTGGCGATAGGCTTCCCACCTATCACATTGGGCGACTTAGTGTCTTCAGCTAGTCGTGGGTGCCCTGGTTGTGCATCTGCCTACCGCTTCGGGGATATGGGCCTGAAGATACTATTTTTATCCTGCTCACTTATGAGGTTCCCGTGAGAGAGGAGTAAAATTAAAATAAATTGCGCTTTAATTCATTTACACGTAGTCCGATTTCATTTTTAGCGTGTAGTACCCAAAGGGTAAAAACGGACCCTATTACTAAGCCTCCGCTGTCTGTCTCCAGGCTGTATCTCATAAAACGTGATAGCTAGAAAGCCGAAATTTTCACAAATGATGTATTTCCGTTGCCGCTATAACAAATACTAAAAAAAATAAAGTATTAAGGGGGCTCCCCATACAGTAAACGTATTTTTTTCGCTTTTTTTTTTGCTTAATATTAAAAACGGTAACAGCCAGACGCTTTTTACAGAATTTTTAATTTTTTTCACATTTTTTTTTACAAAATATTTACTTGTATATTACCTTTCATAGTAAATAATTAAGTAACAATCAAGTAAATATTAAAGGGGACTCCCATACAACAAACGTTATTTTTAATAGATAGATGATAGCACGGAACCCTTTGTGAGCGAGTCCGGCCAGTTGCGGCCGGTTTTTTATGTTTGTATGTGCTTTACATATTGTTTTATATAATATTTGTCAAAGTACGAGTATCAACACTGAGTATAAAGTGTAGAGAAACATTTGAACTTACAGATCATCTTCAATTTACACACATATATTCACATCAAATCCTTTGCCGGGTAGGCAGAGTGTCGAGTGCTAAGTAGACGACGTTTGCCGGGTCGGCTAATATATAAAATATACAAATGAATCGAGTCGTTTCAGAGTAGTATGTCTATGAATATCTGTCGGCTCAGCTAGTTTTGTCATAAAAATGGGATTTGCAGTTCGTTAAATATTGCACATATGGATATAAATAATTTAAGGGATAACCTAAATACGAAAGACAGCTTTATTACAGAAACAAAGATAAAGTCTCCAACCAAACGATTAGCTGATAAATCGAAAATTCGATTGTTATTAGGCAGACTGTATTTTTGTCACAATTATAATCACTTAGACTTCTCGCAAAATCGATCAGTAGGTGGTTGTATTGAGGAGCTCGCGCGCAGTGATACCACCACCTTACCTATTCCTGCCGCTATAGCATCAGTTTCATTTTTTCATTTAATTTTTCATTATAGTGTTTCATACTGGAGCTGGAAGTTGGGAAGAAGCTGCTAACATGGTCTAAGATATTTTTATGAGAACACAATAAACAAGTCCACGGTTCTTCACATAGTAATAGCCAGCAATAGCCCATAGACACCCTAGATGTGACCGGGGTTTAAGGCCTGAAGGCAAGTCAACTGGAAACCAGAACACGACAGTGCTAAACACTGTCATTATAGTAACAGAAATAGGTAAGGCAGTAGATTCCGACCTAGACACGTCAGCTCTGTACCAGCAGTGATATTTTAGGTAATTGCCAATTTAAACTATACTTGCATTATGAAACTTCTTACACATGATCACCTATATAGAAAAAAAAACCTTTACTGTATTTATTACAATGGCCCAATTATAGCGTTTTCAGGGTCATAACTTTACAAAGTATTAATTGAATTCAGCCAGTCACTCGACTGCCTCGTTGGCCGAGTGGCTGGCGTATACGCCTAACTACACTGACCAACCGCGAGGCTCGGGTTCAATTACCGACGGGGGCGGGCATTAATCTAAAGAACATTTAGATGTCTGCATTTCCGGGTCTGGGTGTTTATTAAATTTATTCTGGCATGTATCTTTTTAAGTATTTCTAAGTATACGAATCGTTGACTAACACCCATTACAAGCATATAATTTGCTTACTGTGGGGCTAGACTCAATTTGTGTAAATTATCCAAGACTATTTATATTTTATATTAATTACTTAATAAAACATTTCTTTCTAAATTTAGAAAAAAAGAGTTAATTTTCACATACATATATTCGTATCGCACGCTGTGTAAAGTATAGTGGTAAGACGAAATATTTTGAAACAATTTTTAACAGTCAGACAGAAAGAAATGTTTATATATATTTTAAGTTAACGTGGATGTAGGTACCCACGGAGAACTAGGTTGACATTCCACCATGAAATCGCTCGGATGGTGTCCGAAAGTAGAGTCAAGAGTCTCCGAAACCGGCGAGTTTGTACGAAAAGGGTAATGAATGTGGAAGAAGCCAGGAAGGTCTGCCAGGATCATGAGATTTAGCACTCGATACTCTCTGCCTCCCCTTAAGGGACTTGGCGTAAAGATATGTAAGGTATGTATGTGTAAGTTAACGTATACATTTTAAAAAGGATAGTGATAGAAATCCACTGACTTGATTATTCATTCATTAAAGACTTGCATAATATGCTTATTAACGACAGCGTATTGCACCGTCGCGTCTTGCTCCGAAGGTTAGGGTCGCCGGTATACTTGCAAATAGCACATCTCTTGCCATAGCACATTGACGCTCCTATACTGTCTATGGTGTCGATAGGTCCGATCGTCTCTTACCTTAAGGAGAGTTGTGCGCTTGTTCCCTATCCTATCATATCAACACTAGATGGTATAAAGCAAAGTCGTTTTCCGCTGTTTGTCCCTATATATGCACTTTTTTTTGTCCCTATATATGCATACAGCTTTAAAACTATGCAATGGATTTTAATGCGGTTTTTTTTAATATAGTGATTCAAGAGAAAGGTTTACATGTATAATAACATAGAAGTATGTTGACCCGTGCAAAGCTCGAAGGGCTGTTGGTAAAAAATATATGAGTATAGTAAAAACTTATTTTTACATTAAAAACTGCAAATTTTGTATTTTTTTTCCTTAGTAAGGGTATTGCACAATATTTTGAAATAATAAAACACATGTCTTTATACAACAAATTGTTAAATATGTTGCAACAGTTCAAAGAACTCGCTCTGTTAAATATATAACATTTTTTATAATACCCGGCCACAGGACAGCGACGCACCTACAACATCTATGGTGTCTATGAGATACGGTTACCTCTTACCATCTTGGGATCGTGCTTGTTGACAGTCTTTCGCCATAAAAATAAATAACATCTCGTCATTAGAAGCGTAACTAACTCAAAACAACTTTTAAAAAAGGTTGCAATTCTAATAGACACTAACTAAACAAATGTTTAATTATCGCTTTCTTTTTCTGACTTTTTTATTTTATTTTAAAGAGACAAAACATGCTTAGTACTATCAGGTTACTTATAGGTATAAAATGTTCCATCTCTTTTGTTTATGTTTCATAGGAAAAAGATAGCATACACCAAAAGTAATTTTAGTTAGTGCTCAGCAGGATTACCACCATTATCTAACAATTTGGATAAGAGATACTATACTACTTCATTAATATATTCGTTTAGATTAGGTGGAAGATAGTCTTCTAAAAACTTGCCAGGCTTATCGCCGTCTTGTTTTGGGTACAAATCCGTTCTTGTCATTGTCAGATTTCAGTTTTGAGAGTAAACTTGCTCACGCAAGATACGAAGATAGCAAGTTGGCAACGTATTGTTACCATTTATGTCTATCCTAGAGAACTCATCACCTTTAGAAAATCGCCTAATTTGGTTTCTTACATTACAAAAAAAAAAACGATTGAAGCCTTTATATTAATGATGTTAAAGGTTACAAAGTGTGTCAACATCGACCATGCAAACGAGTTACAATTTCTGATGAATATTTTTTTGGAATTAAAACGATCGCAAATAGCACACACATTTAATTAGATATAAAAAAAATCAAATACAAAAGCAAGTCAAAAACACATGTCACTTTCGCCAATTTGTTAAAAAAAGAAGTATGCATCTCGCTACACGTATAATAAAATCGCCACATAAATAATAAAATCGCCAAATACATAATAAAATCCCCACATGAATAATCAAATCGCCAAATGCATAATAAAATCGCCATAATAAATAAAACTGATTCAATTTCAAGAAATACGTTATACGTTTCGACGTGTCCAAAAGTCCATAATTGACATTTAAAACTACGGACCAAAATTTGTACTTCATTAACAGGACCATTACTAACAAAATTCATCAATCCAACTATGAAAGCGAAACACGACATCGTCAACACTGATTTAAGGCGGCAGTAGCACCGTTATTATCAATGCCTTGTCGTCAAATAAATCATTAAAAGATACTTGGAGATCACGGTGGTAGTAACAACTAATGCTCCACCTTTACCATAAGAAAGTTGTCTGTCTATGTTGTAAAAAATATCAAATAAAAGTATTTTTATACATACATGTATACGCACAGTCTTCACGGCAAGTCCCTTACGGGGTAGGCAGAGAGTATCGAGTGCCAGACCTCACGATCCTGACAAACCTGTCCAGCTTTGTATAAATAATCTAATTTTTTTATACGATCGGAAAGCTTACAAAATGGATGTCTTGATTGTAAGAAACATGTATTGCCAATACACATCAAAGGTAATACTGGAGCGTTGCCATCCAGAGTCTGGGGTAAGAGGTAAGAGTGTGGAGATAGAGAGGTAAGGGTCTTGTATAGGTATTACGGAGGAGGATTACATTAAGGATTATTGTATCACGACATTGACGAGCATTGACATTTTGCAGAAACATGTAAAGCGATTGTAAAAATTAAGGCCAGTATTGCAAAGCATTTAAATATTGATTTTAATAAAAAAGTAACCTTTATCTGAACTCGCGCCTTAAACTATATGCGTTATAAATTTTATCAGAGTCCTTCAAGCGGTTAAGCTGTGAAAGCGTAACAGGCAAACAAACATACTTTCGCATTTAGTATGGATATAATTAAAGCGACGTAAAACTAGACCATCTGCCTCCCTGTCAGGCAGCTCGTAAAAGGCGAGCATAGGCTTAACGTCACTAGCTCCGTGAGATCCTACGAGGTGGTCGAGTTTCGCAGCGACTCGCCCAGATCGGTACCACCGCCTTACCTATTCCTGCTATCATAACGTCCAATGCTTGCCGTTGACGTGTTCCGGTTCGGAGGGTAAGGTAGCCAGTAAGCTTACTTTTGCTCGGGGCCTAATATCTCGGCCTTAGGTTGGCAACGCACCATTACCACCTTTGGTGACTATAGGCGGCGTGAATTTCTTACCATAGGAAATCCGCCTGTCAATGTCAACACAGATTTTTAGCAAATAAAATACATTTTTATCAGGACAAAGAGCAAATGAGCACATGGAGATCCTGGTAAAAAAACAACCCTGGCCTATGAGCACGATAGATGTAGAAGGTGCGAAGCTGTCAAGTGGCCCAGGTGTTAGTCTTGAGATGCAAAGTATACCAGTCACCCTAGTTTCCAGACTGGAACATGAAGGTGCTAAACACTGTACCCACACAACCACCAGTGGCCTAGTTGGTTAATACTACTGACTGTTTATAAGTTCGCTTCTTATGAGCTGCCATGCAGGTATCTACAGAACAGATGAATGCCAAAGCGATCCTATCTCGCTTCTAGCCGGGCGGCACGAAGGTCATCGTTTGGTTTTTAGTCGGTTCGAGTCCGATATAACCAGCTGCTCTCCCCCTAGAGCGGCGGGTATCAGTGGGGATTTTCCAAACGTTAAAAAAAAGAAAAGGTATCTACAGAACTGATGCTCTATTTAATACTGAAGACTCTTCTATATATGTGTGTTTGTCACCTACGTTAACGGCTAAATCGATTAGGCTGAAATATTTTATTTGCTTTTGGAAACACTATTGGACACGGCAGAAAGCGCTACTGTTGGTAGGTTACCATATTAAGGCGGTACGAGGTTCGCCGGTCCTGCTAGTATGGTATAAATGATTAGAATGCACATTTGATTAACATATAACATTTGCATGGCATATCTTGATGAAGTTTACTGGATAAAAAAGTAACATCTTTAGGTAACTCATCCTTTACAAATTAAAAAATGTATAGTTCAGATTCTAGAACTTTTCGCTAGCTGTCTACGTCACATTCGCTATGCAAAGTGTTGCCAATAATAAAATTTGCAAACCCATAACATGTACTGCACATGTCATATTGTTGATAAAAAGATAATAACAATCATAGATAAAAGTAATGTTTTAGTAATTTCGCCTAACAGGTGAATATTTCCCACTATTTCTGCTTTAAACATAGGGGTCAGTTAAACCTAACTGATATTGAGGGAAGGGGTCTGTGATGACTCGGCATATTTATTCCTTCCCATACCTATTTCAGAACTTGAAATCAGTTATCGCCATTGTTGTGTTACGATTTGGGCAGTAAGATTACCTGCATATTTACTTACACAAAAAGACTCAGATAAACAATGCGCCACTAACATCTTTCGTGTCATTTGGCACTATTTTTAAAAGGCAGTATTTGTTTTTACTTTAGAACTGATTTGTATCAATCTCTATGAAAAAAGTCACTGACATTTGGCAAACTCACCCTATGTATTTTTATCTAAACGCAAAAATCGCATAAAATACCTGTTACATAATATTTCACATCTAAATGCAATCTTCAAGATCTGTACAGCGACAGGTGCAGGCGGGGAACAGTTAGTAGTATAATACATACATAAATAAAATGATAACACATATAATGAAAATTAAAAACAAGCATTAAGCATAAGAAATTATGACAAAAATCTTTAAATATTAAATTTAATTAATGTCATCCATCAATTCTATTACTAATTATGTCTGTTAAAGTTTTAACTTTAAAACCAAGTAATAAATCTCGATACAATTTTTAGGTTTAGAAAGGAAATTTCTTGAGTTTCTTTAAAAAAAAATATATGAACACCCTATATGTTCATAAAAAAAATACAATATATCAGAGTTAATCCAAGAGGAGCCAGGCCAAGTCGCTAGCTGATAAGTTTATCTTCGACACAAATAACTTCAATACTAATTCACTTACAATGACATAGCATATAACATATTACAGACTATTACTTCAACAAGTGACCTGATAAAGAAATAGACAATATAAATTCGCTTTGCAAAATATTTACAATGGAATTCTGAACGTCATATTATATTTAAAAAAATCGAGTTCATTTTGGTGTATTTTCCAACGACATTGCATTGCATATCTAAGCCCGCCCAGTTTGGACACTAGCGTCAGTGTTCGTACCGTCGTGTTTTGTGCTAGAGGGACGAGTGGTCGATAGACTTGGCTTCAGATCAGAATGTAAATACGTGTATATCTAACCATCAAGACACCAGTTTGCATGTTTGCCTTCTTATATTATTAAAAAAATCGCATTGCATTTTCCAATACCTTTATGCAACTAAATAAGGAATTTATTTATTATTTATATATATTTAAAAAAGTAGAGAAGTGTCAAGGGACACCCGGATGGAGCGAACTTCTCTCTCTCTCAATCTCTATCAATATCTAGTAATATCTATCTCTATCTCTCTTATAGAGAGAGACAGACAGACAAACATGAAATTAAAAATAAAGAAAATAAAAATATAAAAAAAATAATGAAATAAAAAAATTAAAATGATAATAAAAAAAAATTGTCCGACCCGGGATTCGAACCCGGGACCTCATGCAGTCAAGTCCATTACTGAACCGCTAGACCACAGAACAAAAAGTGTCGTGACAACATTTTCATAAGATTTTTTTCCGTCTAGCCCCCATGCACAACGCGCAATAAGGAACTTCGTTCCAACTACAACATTTTTGATACGGTACGGTTATAAGTAATTATATAAATAGGAAGAATACTCTTTAGACTGTAAGATATTCAACATGAAAACTTTAATGAATTTTTTTTTAGTTTTCATATTGAATATCTAATAAATGTATAAATTGAATTAATTAACAAAAAAGCAATTATTTAAATTTTAATCTGTCAGTTTCGAGGAATCTCCGCAACGGCTACATACTTGATAGTAGTAGAAAAGTTAAGGCTTTTTATCCTTCTATCTCAAAAGAAAAATGGCCTTAACCGAGGGCAACGGTTAGTATTATAAATATACAAAAAAAATCTCTTTCTCATGTCAATCATAGCTTTTGAACGGATGGACCGATTTGCATGGTTTTTTTTATTTTAAAGCTGACGTCAGGCGGTTCATTAAAAAATTTGTAATTCTAGTATTATTTGCACCATTACCCGAGTTAGACTAGTACAGATATTGAAATAATAGCTTCAATGGTCTCCAGATATTGCTCATATAATCGAAGGCGCAACAAGTATACAAATATATATCATAATTATCACTATCCTCTCTTAATCCTCAAATTTTCAATACATCTAGCAAGTGTTTCTTGTTTAAACCTCTATTATCTTTGTAGTCCGCTAATTTACACAAAACAGGGCCCTACCACTTTAGACGCAAAAAAAATGCATTATTAAGTATAATTCAGAAAGTACTAGTAGAATGTTGATAAAATTTATATGGAATCATTTGGGGACCTCCTTTCTTTGGAAAAAATAATAATCAAATCGCCACGGGGTACCAAATGAAATAGTTAATCGGTCTTTGCCAGTTTTACTGCGCTTAAGTATGGTATCACATTATGAAGTTATGTATACATCTCAAATTTGTAGACATATGCTACACCATCAAATCCATAAGGGAGCGTTCAAATATTACGTAGCGCAATTTGGGGGAGGGGGTCTCGTAAAATGTTACGATGCATTACAAGGGCAGGTCTTTCTTACAACACGTTACGTAACATTTTTTTTAAATATAAAAATAGTTTATTTATTTAGTAAATATAAATAAACATATACCTAAATAAATATAAATTTTATTTAGTATTATTACCTCAAAGGCCATTGAAATATTAACAAGGATAGAAACTATGATATAACTTTTGCGACTTTAAAGATAAAAATGGTCACTTGAGTGTTACGTAAAGTTTAGAGAGGGGGAGGGGGTACAGAAAAACTTTATGGTGCGCAACTAACCTTGAACATTTCAACCAGCGAGTAGAACCTCGTTGGTTAATATGTACAATATCATTTTAATCTATATAAATATTACTTACTCCAATCGCTCCGTGGCTTCCTAGAAAACGTTTCTGTTTGCCATCCACCTGGCAAGCAAGGGAGTTCAATAGGTATATAGCTATACGTTGCACAAAGCTCTCTTGGTTGACATCCGCTACACCATTCAAAAGGATTTGAACTACACGTTCATATTCAAATAACTGAAAACATAGATTTTATATTTTTAAAAACTTATGTAAAGGACATTAGGCGTTTTAAAAAGAATTTGTCTTAACTGCCTGTCTGACAGATGTTCGTGAACGCGGGATTAATATTGATGAATAGGTGTTGCCTTTGTGTCTACTCGTGTCTTAAAAAAATTCATCATCAGCCAGAGGACGACTACTGCAACAGAGCGCCACAAGTCACGGTCACCAGCCGCTTGCATCCAGCGGCTCCCCGCGACTTTGACCAGATCGTCAGTCCACCGGGTGGGAGGTCCAACATTACGTCCTCCGGTACGGGGCCGCCACTCGAGAACATTTCTTCCCCAGCGATTGTCGGTTATGCAGGCAATGTGGCCTGCCCATTGCTACTTCAGTTTGCTGACTCTCTGAACTTTGTCGATCACTCTCCTTCTTTTGCGGATCACCGAATTACTTTAAAAACTTTAATTCAACCAAATTTAAAAAAAGGCCACTGAATGCGGCCCTGTTGCAAACATCGTTCTCAATTGAAATTCTACAAATTTTCTATTATTAATATCGCCTCTGTGGTCTAACGGTCCGGCGTCGGATTTGACTTCTTGAGGTCCCGGATTCGATCCCCGGTCGGGCAAGAAAAAATATTAGAAAATGTATATTTTTAATTTTCTAATAAAAATAACGTCGCCCGGTATTGGATATGTGCCCGGTTTGCGGTAGTGGGACTCACATTGTGGGACTTGTGGCTCCGGTTAGTAGTGGGTGCCCTAATTGTGCCTCTGCCTATCCCTTCGGGGATATGGGCGAAAGATACTTCTTTATTATTAAAATGATTAAATAATATTTAATGCGAAATGCTAATATTTTCATGTCAAATTTCGACCATCGAAAATGTAGATCTGTAGCTGCCACATATACCATAGTTGGATATTAAAAGTAGTTCATAGTCTGTTACATCCAGCCGATGACCTATTATTAACATGAGGTAACTCACTAGTTCGCAGTCGTATCAGGTCTAGCTGAAAAGAGTAGAATAAAAAATATAACCAATCTACTTACCACGTCATTCGGTATTTTGAATTGACAGAGGGTGAGGCAGCCATTCCTCATCATGGTGTCGTCGCCAAGGTGGGCTTCCATGCCATCAAGCAATGCTGTTATGATACGCCTCTTAAGCTTTATACCTATCCGAGGTTTCTCCTTGCCTTTTACTATATAGAAGAGCGTGGCGCTGCGAAAGAAGGTGAAAATCAATGAATTAGTAACAAAGTTTTTGTTTTATTTTATAAGATACATAACTTATATAATGTAGAAGAATAATCAAGATGACCTTCTAAAGGTAAGATCACATATGTATATAAACACCATATAAACGCCAGATCAACGGGCGCGTAAGTTTTATTAGTAATTAAAAATATTAGTAAGTTTATATATTTTGTCTTTATAAGCAAAATGCATTTAAGTCAGGGTTTGGAATACGGGTGTTTTTGGAAACCGGTAGTAGCGTTACCACTGCCTTGTTATTATTACCCTCACGTTAGTTACGCCGGAGGGTAGGGTAGCCTTGTACAATTGGCCTAACATCCCGGCTACAAGATTGACGACTCATCTACAAAATCTATGGTCGATGTCTATTGGTTACGGTTGTCCCTCACCATTAGACCCGTGAGCTTGTTTTCTGATCGCTCACATAAAAAAAACAAGACGCCAGGAAGATTAAGTTCCCAAACCTTCCTGCCAGTCCGATCGTTAACGGCGAGCAAAGGATAAAAAGGATAAATGGTCCATCACCAACGAGATCACTGGTTGTAAAGTGCCGGGCAACATGACCGGTTAGGTATCCACATTATACCGCCTTACTTGTTCCAGTTCGGATGGTAAAGTAGCCTTTTACAATTTGCCTAACCGTGGCTACAAAACAGCGGCACATTAACATCAATGGTGGTTTTAGGAAAAGATTATCTTCCCATTTGAAGAGCCTATGATTGTCGCTATCACAATAAAAAACTGTTTATAACCGATTAAACCAAATATCTGTATAGCATGCAGCGACCCTTGCTCCGGGCGGAAGGAAGCGACCCATCAGCGCTATTTCTATATTTCCTGCTAAACAAGGTTCCTAGAAATCTCATAATTAAATAACATTTCCCAGCCACTTCAGCTCTCGGCAAAATATAAACAGAACATTAATCAAATTTTTGAACTGACAGCCTTAACGAAAAACTTTTAATTAAAATTGAAATATAATTTCACGTCCATTTAAAATACGTAATTCAAATTATTTTACTACGCAGCATTTGATTTAATTTTTTTACCGTGTTGGTCAGGACCGCTAAGACTATATAAACCTTCTGACTCTTTGCCAGGCCACTGGTAAGAGGCGAGTATTATAGGTTAAATAGGTCATTGCCAGCAAGACCACTATAGTCGTATGGTGATCGAGTGCTGTGCAGCTACTTTCCTAGGTAGGTATCCGCCGCCTTACCTATTCTTAAAGCCATAATTACTTTGTCATGTCTCGGTCTGCAGCGTAGGGCAGCAGCCTGGCGACTGGACAGCGACGCATCTGTAATATCGATGGTGTCTACAGGCAACTGTTATCTCTTACTATCAGAAGATCCGAGTGCTAGTTTGGCCAAATGTGTTCTTTTATATTTTTCAATAAGAAAAACATTGCGACGTTGTAATTTAATAAGTGCCCTGTTAGCGATAGGTTTGCCGCCTATCACATTTTGCAACTAAAAGTCATTTCGTATTCATTAATACGTGATGCCAAAGCTTTGGCCCCTTTTTACGAAAATTGCGCTGACGCAGGAGCATAAAATTTGGCACACTTATAGTTTATGTGTAGGAGGAGTGCAGAACGCTAATATTTTTCAATAATAGTGCTTATAAAGTACATTAAATCAATACATAAAACATTACCCACACTACCATGCATTTGACACACACAAACAAATATATTGATGATAACGATAAAAGATCACAGATGGCGC
>NJDC01000076.1:240839-279119 GCA_002245475.1 Calephelis virginiensis | reverse complement strand
TTGGTGCAGTCGGATTTTCTTGCTGTTCTTCTTACTTTTTTTTTCTTCTTCTTCATCTTCCTCACCGAAAAGCCCAGTCCCAGATAATTACTGAATCGGATAAAAAATGAGGACGTTATCGTTTCGTCGGTATATTTTTTTGTTTTTTAACCGACTTTAAAACAGAAAAAGTTCTCAACTCGACTTTATTTTGTTTTTTTCTGTTCGTTGCTTACGGTATATTTTTTTGTGTATATTCTTAGATGACTTTTTTAAATCGATCAGAAACGCAACAGGCTTGAAAAATGTTCATATCTTTCAATTAAGAAACACTGCTAATGTTTTACGTATCACTTATAATTTATTTTTTCCGCTTCCGGTTTTGCTTAAAACTTAAGTTTTAGCCCTGGTGATGCTGTTATAAGGGAAACAGGTACAAAATAATAAATTATAAGTACCTAAGTAAGTTTTCCCCGTGTTGGTCCGAGCTCCTTTGTAGAATAGACCATCTGCCTTCCTTGTCAGGCAGCTTGTAAAAGGCGAGCATAGGCTCACCGTCACTAATACCGTGACATCCGACTGGATGGTAGAGTTTAGCAGCGACTCGCCCGGATCGGTACCACCGCCTTACCTATTCCTGCCGCCATAACGCCATAACGTGTTCCGGTTCGGAGGGTAAGGTAGAGGGTAAACTTGCTTTTGCTCGAGGCCTAACATCCCGGCCTCAGGTTGGCAACGCACCATTACCACCTTTGGTGTCTCTAGACGGCGTGAATTTCTTAACATCAGGAAATCCGTCTGCTTGTTTGCCTTCCAATATCATAAAAAAAAGTGATAGGTACGTTAAACTGAACAAGTGTTTCTTAATTTAAAGATATGAATATTTGAAAGTTTTACCAAGCGTCGACGACGAAAAATATCGAATATTAAAAATGTTCATTTCGCTTTGACTAAGTTATATTCTGGAATTTATGATATTATTAAGGTCTACCTATCCGCTCGACAGCCTTGTGTAGCAAGTTTATATAAAACTTATTAGTTACCACTACGCTACTTAACAAATTGCCCAACGGTCTCGTTTTTCGTAAACATATTATAATTCATCATTATTGCTTAGCTTAGTATAATTCATCATTTACTACTCACAAAGAACAGCCAATTCATTGTTTTTTTTAAACACCCTCGTTATGATTCTCTGTAAAAATTATATATAATTTTTACCATATTAAGTTAAATTAAAATTGATTGATTAATCGCCTCTGTGGTCTAGCGGTTCAGGTGTTGGACTTGACTGCATGAGGTCCCGGGTTCGAATCCCGGGTCGGGAAACAAAAATAAAATTTGGTTTTTCAATTTTCTAATAAAAAAAATGTTGCTCGGGATTGGATATGTGCCCGGTTGGCGATAGGCTTGCTACCTATCACATTGTGGGACATAGTGTCTTCGGCTATTCTTGGGTGCCCTGGTTGTGCCTCTGCCTACCTATTCGGGGATATAGGCGTAAAGATACTTTTTTTTGTTCTACCAAATTAAGTGAAATTGTCAAAACTCTGAGATCTTGTTTCTGGTTAGTGGAGTATCAACCACGTACCATCGTACCTACAGGCAAATTATTTACTATCAAGTTATACCTAACCCAGCAATTGTTGCTCTATCATACATCACCTAGTGGAACGTAATATACTTATTGGACTCCTATCCTATTTTCCACATGTACGTAATAAATTTCTTAAAAATCGATCGAGCTGTCTAGAAGGCATGTGACGATAAAAATATGACAAGTGATTTGTATACACTTATGAGATAAATAATAAAATGCTAAAATATCTAGCATGGTACTGTTTATTAGGTAGTATTTATATACTCTTTAGTCTTATATACTCTTTAGTCTTTGTTACTGTTCTTCCAGCTGCGATGGAAGATGAAGCGTAGCCGTCTAACAAATATGTTTTTCGCAAAGGTTTTACTCTTTACTCTACCCTCCGGACCAGAACGTGACAGAGTAATTACAGCGGCAGGAACAGGTACGGCGGGATATCTAGCCGGGCAAGTCGCTGCACAGCACTTTAGTACCAGTAATATTGTTGGTAATTAGAGTTGGGCAAAATGTAATCAGATTAATGATTAAGGATTGCGATTACATGGTGATTCAATCATGATTACAGATTACGGAAGTTAATCAAGAAAATAATTGTATCGGTGATTAATGATTATTAGTTTGCTATCGTTATTTCGATTAGGTACTTTTTTTAAAATACTCTTTTGATTAAAGCATATTAACTAGATTTAGAAAATTTAAAAATAAATAAATAATAGTTTAAAAAAACTAAAAAACACGCTTTTTATAGAAAACTGAACTAAAAAATAGAAAATAAATTTAAATGAATTTAAATTAAGAAAATAGTGTTAAAAATTTCAATGAATATAAATTAATAATAGTGTGAGTAAAAAAAAATGATTTTATTTTAAAAAAAGCGTGGGGTGCTTCTTAAGATATTATTCTTAAGATATTATATATAAATGATAATCACTCTATTCATATCTGTCAATAAAATATCTATGACCATTGACACCATGCACCCCACGCTTTTTTTAAAATAAAATCATTTTTTTTACTCAAACTATTATTAATTTATATTCATTGAAATTTTTAACACTATTTTCTTAATTTAAATTCATTTAAATTTATTTTCTATTTTTTAGTTCGGTTTTCTATAAAAAGCGTGTTTTTTAGTTTTTTTAAACTATTACTTATTTTCTATTTAACAAGATGAACTAAGTTGCAATAACAAATGAGTTTTCACTGCTATGAAGTTAATTTTGTTGTTTTAACAAAATCGCTTTGTTATTGTAATAACAAAATAGTTTTCTTATCAATAAAATTTGTTACTTGAACAAGCTATTCCGTTGCTTTAACAAATCGATTTATTAAAGCGTGTTTTAATAAAAGCGTGTCTTTATAAAAGCGTGTTTTTTTTTAAACTATTATTTGTTTTGTAGAATTGAAATTCTCTTTAGTATACAAAAAATTGTCAATATTAGAGAAAACGGCTAAGGATAATTATTAGAAATTTAAATAAACATCAAGTCCTGTCTTATCGACTGTAACAAAAATTGTTAAAAATTAAAATTAAGTTTCTCACCTTATCGACTATAGATGGAAATTATATAAATTAACAAAAATCATATTTTGCAAATTAAAAAAATTGAATAATTTTATCAAATTAGTGTATTGTCATCGGCCCTCAATAAATCTACAAAGTTTGAACGAAATCTGGCCGTTTAAAGTGGGTCAAAATCGCGCCCAAAGAAGTCGGTTACAAACAAACATACAAACATACAGGTGAAGCTAATAAAAAGCGTGTAAAAAAAGCCAATTTTTGATTAGTCTCATGTTTTTTTTTAAACAGTAGTAAATTAAATAGAGTAATTAAAAAAATATTTGTTTTTTATATTTTTTTATTTTATTGTGACTTCAAAAGTACCCTCTTTTCAAACATCTCTTCCGAAAGTCTGTGGGATTTTGGTCAATTGGTCAGACCAATTTACACATACGTACCGTATCTTCACTTTAAAATGCAATTGAACACGCGAAAAATCTTTTTTTGAATTTGATTAAGGATTTCAATAATGAAAGAGTATAGAACAATTCTTGCCATCTAAATCCTATCAGTAGTTTTTTTAGAAAATTGCTTACATATGTGACACAATTGACTGATTATGTATCGAAGCGCATTTATTATAAATAATCATTAAAAGTTTAATCAAGTCTTTATATATAATCAGATTACTGATTACTGTAATCAAAATTAACCATTATAAATGTAATCATGATTGAATTCATCCAGTGATCTAGATTAAAAGTAATTATGATTGATGTAGCCATGATTACTTTCAATCAGATTGTTAATCTGATTACAAAAGTAGTTGATTAAGCGTAACTCTAGGTAATGACCTATTTAACCAGTTTCTCTGACGAGCTGCCTGGTAGAAGAGCAGTCGGGCAGGACAGGACATGGGACTTTTCTAAGGTTTTTCTAAGTGTAGTTTGACCACAACTAGCCGCTTTTAATATATGGACATTCTAAACTTGAGCCCACTGGGAGCTAGGGTAAATCCACCTCTGTTTTCATTTAGTATCGATGAAAATAAAAGGCATTTTACATAATAGTATTTATTCGAAACACAACTACATTTGTATTCTATCTTCTTACAATGGCAATTATAGCTACAACGACGACCTCGTTATGGAATAGGATAATTGACTACTCTTAGGCATTAAATTTTAACTAGCGAATAATTAAAACAGTAAAAGACAGTATAATGATTTAAAGATTCTAACTATACAAGTGTGAATACATATAAAACTGTTCTAGATAGCGATTATCAGTTATCGTGGAATGAGAAATCTGATATACCTAAATGAACCCTAAAATTACGACTCTACATAACGTATTTGACTTAGATTCCAATATTAATGTGTTGTAAATATAAAAACAAATCGAATTATGTTATGTACGCTATTTTTAGTGATGTTCACGTGGTGTCGATAATATCATAATCCATGTGACTACTATGATACATATAGAAGGCAAAGTAACTCGACTATGGCAGTTTTTTTTATATTAATCAGCAAGAAATTGTTTATCAATGATGAAAGTCACGAAGTATTGAACCTGTAACCTAATGTTGATCTTAGATCAAAGATAAACAATCGAACGGCGATAATTCTAATGGCGAAAACCGCCACCGTTTGGAACTTCGATTGGCTAGCTATGCGTTGCTGTACTGAGCCCAAAACATAAGCTTCATATATGACGCTACACATATTTCATGGATAAGCTACCGGCTACCTTATCCTTCAAATATTTACAAGACAATGCCATGCTCTAAAATAGATATTGGTAAAACCATCTGAAGCCAAAAACTCAAACATACCTATATCTAATCATCAGATAGGGCGATGGTGAAGCTTTGCGAAAGAATGGCTAAAGCACATTTTGTAATAAGCTACATTTTTTTCGGTTTTTTGAACTAAAATTGCGTTGTTTTCTACTTCATTGCAAGGCACTTACCACTTCTACTACGACTTCAAATAATGTCTTCCAATACACTGGAACAGTAAATTTGTTTCATTTTTCAGTACAACTGGCTTGAGCTCTATTTGTAGCTATTTGTATGACTTACACCCTAATTTGCTAGCTATTGTAAACGGTTCCTCAGTTTTCAAAAGCTGGCCGAGCTATTGAAACGCAATTATTATGCACGCATGCAGCATATAAACTGTATGAAAATAGTTTGTTCGGGTGTATACGGAACACAATATCATTGTGAGTGTTTCTCTTACTCTGAATTATTTAACGAATTGTTTACAGAATATATATACGTAGGTACCATCAACAGGTTACTCTACAACTTTCATTTGTTATTTTTTGTTGATTAATCATTAATTATGTAACATTATTTTTATTAACTAATAAAAACATATAAAAAATGCATCGATGCAATGCAATGATCTGTAAGTGTCTCATAATGTAGATTTCATATATTATATTATAATAATCATAAAGGACGAGTATATGTATAATCATGTTTATCGGATAACATTTTAACGCTTGTTCGTGCAAATATAACTGTTAAGTTAATATTTAGATTTATCATTTTCATTTTCATTTTTGGAAAATATCAAAGACAGTTAATTCAACACTTCAAAGTTAGGGCTCAGTCTAAGCACCAGTGAATAAGCGGTGACGTCCACTTTGTAAAAAACCATTTATTTTATAAATTTAAATCAATTTAAGAAACAATCGTAATATGTACTCAATAAATAAAGTTAAGTTGTTGTGTGTCGTAATTTATATTGTTATTCTCACCCAGGCTTCCGCCGCCAGAATGTTATATTTTATGTGAAATGTCGCTTTTAGGGAGGTTCATTTACATATATGTATAAATAAAGATGTATTCATCTATAATAGTGCTATAGGAATGTTATATATTAACAGTCTCATCATATCTTAAAGTAGTCAAATAGCCTATTTCTCAAAAAAGTTCTTCCTCTTACTAACTTGATGATTTTAAAATGAGGCCTAAATTTCATATTGAGAGAGAAATGTCGAAATTGTAAGAAACAAAATACTTTTACACAATATAAAAATATAAAGCCTCTTTTAATTCTATATTAAATTAATACATTACAATCTAATCCAGTTAATATTACAATAGATAAATTATTTTAGATAATATTCGCAGTTTTCCTAGACTATCACAATGGCATCAAAACAATCTGCATTTTTCATTAATTTTATTATTTATATTTATATTTTTAAATTTAAGGGCAGAAACTGACATTGAATTGGTAATGTCTATTTTTCATTAATATGTTTTTGAGACTAACAAAAATTTAAATCAAAGTTAAATTTAATCCAAAAACAATCATTAACAGACATTACATCAACAAATATCATTAACGTCTTAATGATAGCAGTTAGTCTCTAATTAAAATGTTGTGTTACTCTCCATAATGAAAAGATGTGACGTCACTCATTATCATGAATTAACTTTAAAAACCTATTTTGGTGTTTATAAATATTTAAAAAGTGTTTTTTTAATTATAAATGCTTTAATTCACACAATAAAAGAGCCATAATTCTTATTCTGTTGTATAAAGATATTTTTGGAATTATTTTTTCTCCTATGAGACAATATTTTTTTACGAAATAATGCGTATTTAAAATAATAGTGCATAATTTATAACTAATTTGTTGCAATAAAATATAAGGAAAATAGTTTATCTACATATTACTAAGACTCATATTTTTTTGGTATTTTGGGGACTTACGTGATTCATATAGACCATGTATAGATCGTAGAAGTTACACGTCGTCGAATTTAGTCATTACTTAAAGCTATATGTAAAATTATTCTTAAGTTATTATTTTAACGAAGTTTAATACTATACTCACTGAAATTTTCTATAGCGCTATTGAGATATGAAACACGATAGAACGAAAAAGAAACAGAAAGCAAAAATGTGCTTTTACCGCGTGTGACATATGTACGTTGTTTTTAATGATGGCAGAACTTTAATAAGCAATAGCTATTGTTAAAGTACCTTAGCAGTCTTTTTTTTTGTTAACTGTACCTGTACTATAATTCCACAAATATTATTTGTCATGAGAAGGGACACGATGGATTTTTTGGTAGTAAGAAAAACATGTGCATGGTTACATGGAGTTTGGGATAAGTCTCACGCCTGAGTAAGTCTATTGGCTGCCCTAGCCCCCTAACCGGAACATGACAACGAATAGCAGTGAGGTTATGGCAGCAAGAATGCTTATTGAATTGATGCCAAATTGATCGCCAAAGAAAAGCTTAAGATAAAAGTGTGCAACAAAGAGAATTATTGTAATATCTACTTTTAATTAAGATCACGTTTTAATACAATGCTTTATCAAAAAATGAGATTACAGACTGTTATCATAGCATAGAGAATATTACCGTCCTTTGTCATTCGTCTTTACCTACCTGTTTGGTCCTCTCAAGGTGGTGTTCTTTTTTTTTTATTAATCCCCGACGAAAAAGAGCGATGTTTTAAGTTTGACGAGTCTTTATTTGTGTGTATGTGTCTGTGGCATTATAAATTTTGAACGGATAGACCGATTTCCATGAGTTTTTATTTTGGAAAGTTAACGTAACCGAGATGAGTTTTAGCTACATTGTATGCAGATTTTGCTGTTTTTGTTCATTTTAGAATTGTAACTTTTACTTTTGCAAAACTTTAAAAAAACTTTTGATAAACATTATATTAACTGCTGTGTTCCTTAACATTTTGGTGTTCCGTATATATAATAAACTATAAGCATATTTTAATCCATTTCGCGATACTGAACGTCAATGTTGATCATTAAAGTGTGAACGACTTTTACAACATTTACATTTGGTGGAAGGATACGTGTGAGGCCGTTTGAAAATTGGTGACCACGTTTTTAGACACTGTTTCGTAAATTTAATCAAATATATTAACAAATAGGGACACAATTGACTTGCTTTTCAAGTAACGGTACGCTTTCCAACTTTATTTAATCCACATGAAATAATCTCTTCTATAAAAAAAAATTACTCAATCCATCACCAGTTTTACCAAGAAAAATGAAAAAAGTTAAGTAATTCAAAGGAAAACATATCATAATTTAGAAAACGAATAGTCATTTGAGTTACGATTTTTATTGCACCTACTGAACACTGTCTAAAAATATGAACACTTATTTGGGAATGACCATAAATAACTTACACCAAAATCTAAATACTGTAAACATGAACAAGGCCTGACGTCATTTCAAATATTGCTGACTCTCTCTCTAGTATCTCTCTTTAGTACCGGACTCTCTCTAAAAGAGTCTTGCGATGTAAACTAAAAAAATCAAAATGAAAGAGAGACCGGTACGTTAGAGAAAGTAAGCCATATTTGGAAATGACATCAGGTCTTTGTGAGGAGTATAACCTCCAGCTTTATGACCGTAAAAGTCGCGACCTGAGTAACAATGACGCTCAATAGGCGAAAGAGGATTAAAACAGGCTTATAATTTTATCCAAACAACTACAACTTTTAGTGATGTGTATTTATTTAAACGTCGGTAGCAGAATGCCCGGGGAGCTCCCCTTGCATCCTCCCACCACCCCTTGCATCCTCCCACCACCCACTTGCACCTCCCTGCTGGGGAAAGTAGATGTAACGTAGTATTCAAAATAAATCATTTTTGTAGTATTTCAACTCTACAATTTCACTGCCAATTTCAGTATACAAGTTGGTATTTGTGGTTTTTGTTTAATATATACAAGGAATATTATTATTATAGGGAGAAAAATATGCATTTTTATAAACCTAACCCGAATGGCACCAATGATCATTAAAACAGAGAACCAAAGTTATAATAACTTTGGTTCTCTGTTTTATTTATGTGTATTTTATTGGTGTGTTTTACAATTGGTAATTGCTAAAAATTCCGCCCCAGACAGGATTTGAACCTGTAACCTTTATGTACATGACTGATCATTACGGTTACGGTTTAAAAATACCTTCTGTTACTTAGTTCAATGGATATATATGAATTATTATTGAATGTATTTAAAACAACACCGCCGACATAGTATGTTGATGAAGAGTTCTGATGATCTGTAGGAAAGGAAGTGGTATCCCAATTAAACTATCGTAAAATCATTATACAAATATTAACTATACAATAAAGGATCATCTCTTCTTCCTAACATTTTTTTAAAAATCCGAATCTTTTGTTGATGGAAACAAGTTGATCTTAGATCATTAACTTTTCACCTAGGAACATTCTATTACAGGCTAAAACGAAGAATCCCAAGCATCCTAGAAGATTTAGAAGAGAGAAAGGTGGCTCAACATTTTTTCTAGACTGTCTCAAACAATTGATATGTGTGAACTTATAAGTTAAAATAAATGCTATTCATTGAGTTTGCTAACATCTTAAAGTCAAACATTGAACAAAAAACAGAGGCAGGTCTGAAAAAACCCAGGCTTTTTTAGACTCTCAATAAATAGAAATTAAAACTGGAGTACCACAAAGAAGTGCTCTTGGTCGGATTGTGTACTTACCTACTTTATACATCGGATATAAGATGTTAAAACATCACCAGCACTATTTGTGCCGATGAGATAACTATAATTGCTAATGGAAATGCGTAAGTAACAGAAAAAATTGAACAGTTTTAGATAAGACCCTCTCAATAACAAAATAATGGTAACTCTGCATTATAAATTTACAAACAAAAAATTGAAAGATAAATCTTAGTGTGATGCTATATACTGGAAAGCCTATAACAGAAGGAAACCCGTAGAATTAAGGTACAAAATTGGAATATGAATTGTATTACTACAGACATTCCAACAGACATAGAAAGAAGAGTGTGTGAAGGGAATATTGTAAATGGGTAGGTTATTTCAAAGCGAGGTTTTGAGTTAAGGTGCTAGACTTCCTTTGCATAATCCAGTGCTTATCCCAACATTATTGTAAAGGTTCTCTACTACTACTACTACTAGTAAAGTTGGGTATGTCGAAAACAGCATGAGAGTAGCAGAAATGCGGTCGAAATGACAAAATCTGTTTTGGTGTTAAAATGAGGGAAGGTATGCTCTGCTGGTTCGGTCATGTAGAAAGGATGTCAAATGAAATATTGACATAGCAGATATACAATGCGAAAATAGAGGACGCAGGTTGACACTCCACGTTTGAAACGCTCAGAATTATCCGATGGTGGTGTCAAGAGGCTCCAAAATCGACGTGTTTGTATGAAAAAAGGTAGGCAACATCAGTCAGTGCAAAGATCTTGAGTTTTGACACTCGATACATTCTGTCTACCCCGTAAGGGGCTTTACGTGAACATATTTATGTATGTCTGTATTCCAAATATTCTGTTCAATAAATTTTTTGATAGAAGGTCGATATGAAATTATGAAATATGACTCACGTTTTTCAATTATGGGGATTACCAAAACAGACAATATATCGCGCGCACTGATGTTTAAGAAACAAAGATCTTTTAAATGGAGTTTGTCAAAGACGTAATAAAATATGCCGAAGGTCAAAAACATAAACTTTAACATCATTCGAACATCGAGGTAACCGGGTTCTCCGATACCATGCTGAGACGATGCAGAAAAGGACAAAATTGTATGAAACAGTGTGTAGTGACAAAACGAGCTAATAGTGCATAAAGTACACAAATGATATAATGTGAGTTACATCTACAGACAGCAAAAAAATGTTGATGGATTTATAGTTAGAGACAGCCATTGGACCTACCCAATAAGTAAGAAGTAAATAAGACCTACTAAAGAAGTAAAAAGAAAATTACCTATTAGTTTATTGCTAACCTATAGACTTTTTTATTTTGTAATGTAGAATAAGAGGCATATTAGAGCTTTATACAAAAATATCTTTAACATTTTTGCACATCAGTATACATGTCAGTCAAATTATCTCAATTTGCAAAAATAATTGGATGGGGATGGGGTGCACACTGAGGTTAATTAGGTGTGTTTCCAAGTATTGCAATATTCTGTTCAAATTGTTTCAACATCATATTTCCAACAAAAATAGGACCTTTCACGGTATTTCAATATGGTTTATAAACAAAAGATTGTACATTTAAGCTGAATTTATGACAATGTATTTAGTGATGTTTTAAAAGATAAAAATATTGTAAAAAAATATATGACGGTATTTTTAAACTAAATGAATAACAAAATTTACATAGTGATGTGATTAAACGAAAATATTCTCTATACTTTGCAGATACATCGGATAACCATTCACACGACGGACATCGACAATATTTATCTACACGATATTCTATTCTATGCTTAAATGTAGGTACTAATGGCACGTGCTTTGGTAGTCATAATATCTCAAGAACCAGTAAATGGTACCTATTTACATCACGGATTGTTGAAGATTCCGTGCACCAGACCGAAACAGAAGACACTCTGCCCTAGTCTAGCTTAGAGGCAGTACTTTAGCTAAGGCGAAGCACTTAGTTCGTCGGCGTCGGTGCGCGGCGCCCGAGCTTGGAGCGTTCAATGTGGCGAAGAATTACGATCGCGTTGGCGGAGGTGGTCTGCGAGCGAACGAGAATGTGACCTCCGCTCATTCGGCCACTTGACCACATTTGTGTTCTCTGCGGGGAGCGTCACCGGTGGTTCGACCAGCACTGGCAAACCTCCTTCGCGTTCTGGTAAAACGTGGCCAATCAGGGCGCCGACTCGTCGATAAGCGTACTGTATTGGCTGCGACTCTTCTTGCGTGACTACTATCACAGATGTGTTAGGAGGTACTATATCATTGAGCGCCCTCATCAGCACTGGCGCTGCTGTTTGTGTGGGCACACATGGAGATGTCCCACTTATCCTGGCGTTTGAGTTTTCTAGTAACCTCACTAAGTCATATCTGTGTTCTTCGCATAACACAGGGTTATCTGAAATGATTTGTATTTATAAAGATGCTAAAACAAGATCATCGAATTATTTTAATGATTACAAGATGTTTTTAAAGCTCCATACTCATTAGTTCGAAAAACAAATTAATTATCGAAAGAGATAAATGATCAAATAATTTTAGGTGGATATGTATAAAGAAAATTTTCAAAAGAAATTCAAGAATATGTGAAAATCTTCTTGTTATAAATAGTGAACAGCATATTTTAAGCTATGAGACCTGATTATGGAAATCGTTATTATCTGGTCAGTAAAAATATTAGTTTGTATACCTACATGCTATATATGTTATATATTATTATGTGGCAATTAATTCATTACAATTAATATTACCTATACAGGTCTCATCGCTGTTTTTTTATAAGTTTTAATGTCGGTTTTATCTTTGATGCAATGCAAATAATGTAATGTACTTTATAAACATTAATATCTAAATATATTTTGTTAATTTTATGCACATACTTATACACAAAAAATCGCAATGCTAATAAATTCGCCATGCTCTTTTTAAAAACAATCAAAATTTGCAATAAATGCATGCCAATCAGGAAAATAATTTTACTAATACACATTTTAAATAATGAAACAGAGAAATTTTAGACTTTAGCTTAAATCAACAGATGATTGAACTTCAACCAAAAGTACCGATGTTGTTACAGTTTTAGTTCACATCACTATCTTATGTACCGAAAATAATTACCAACCGATTTGAAATAGAATTATAATGTGTACATACATATGTTTGTACTAATCGTTAGATTTGCTGCATGGGTCAACAAATCACATATCAACAATAACGGATCAATTCAGCATCTATTTTAAAAAGTTCTCTATTTTTTACGCTTAATATAAACCAACCATACAGATATTCTAAAATTTCTCGATTCGAATATATCGATAGAGAGAGTAGGCGTTGCAACACTAGTTTTCGATTAACTAAATTTTGAAATATAAAATTGTCCAAGCCAATTGTTAAATTGACAAAATCTACACCGGATTTTAAACTTAAATCGTCGCGAATTAATAACATTTTTAATTATTTATACGGGATACTCACGATCTCTTTTTATTTTATTTGTCGATATTTCGGCCTAGTTGCATAGAAATATCGACAAATAAAATAAAAAGAGATCGTGAGTATCCCGTATAAATAATTAAAAATGTTATTAAAATCTACACCGTTCACTAAATAATAAATATTATAAACCAACCTTGTAGATATATTTTCAATGTACTGGGAACTCCATTTATTGTACATCTTGATTTGGACACAACTTCATAATTTATAGACACTATTCTGTTGTATGAAAGGTCAGCCATACACAATGATGGCAAGCCATGAAAATCTTTGTCTAAGATTGTAATATTGTTATGATGTGCGATGAGATCTTCCAGAGACGGTAAAAATGTCTGAAAATCGTAAAATATCTTTGTGATACCGAGGTTAAAGAAATTACGCTATTGCAAAGGAATTCGCAAACGCTCGCAAGCTTTCTATACTATTCTAACAAACCTTTGATGTTTCTTCGAGAGATGTAATGTGGTTGTAGGAAACGTCGAGTAGTTTTAAGTCTTCCAATCCAATTAGATCGTCCGGAGACATTTGCTGTATTTGATTATGGCTCAAATTAAGTCTTAAAAGACCATGCAGGCCCATTAGAGCGCCACCTAAACTTATAATATGATTATAGTCCAGTCTCAGTTCCAGAACTCGGGTTTCGACGTCGACAAGATTCTGAAATAAATCGAATTATAACACCAGTTAGGGCATCATTAAAGTTTACTTACTTTCATTTGAATTGGTTGAGACTTACTCGGCAACAAAATAGTTTTCTATTATAACACTTTATTGGATAATATTAATTGTGATTCAAGGCGACCGTTAAAATATGTTCCCAGTAACCATAAAGTGTGTAGCTTATCACGTGTTTTAGTTGGAATGTAGGGATAGCCCGTATACTTAGCCAAGTGGCGTAATATCTCACAGGCAAGGCAGTGGATACATTTCCGATCAATTTGCGTTGCTGTATAGCAACTTACCACCGGTGGTCTTACTTACTTATATCTTAACCAGTGTTCCCCTCTTACGAGCTGCCTGGTAGAGAGGCAGATGGTTTATTCGAATCAATGTTGGCCCGGACCAACATGGGGAAAATGAGGAATACGGCTTGAACTGAGAATGAAATCCACTGAACGAAAAAAAAAATACGTATGATAAAGGATACCAATTGAAAAGCTTTATTGCAAGGATTATGTTTTGCTTAATAACATTGCACCAGAAAAAAATTACCTACCTAATGCTCAAAATGTATTCTGTTATTTACAAAGTCGCGCCCATTTCATTACTTTGCTCGACAAGGATTCTATTCATTGGGGGTTTGAATAAATCCGAGCGAGGTACTGCACAGCACTCTATCAGCAACTCGACACAGAACCAACCAAGTCGAAAAAAATGATGTTGAATATTTATAACCTCTTCTAAATGGCATTATAACGTGTAACGACTTTTCGGATTTCGATCACATTTAAATGGGAAAACCAGAAACCACTTGCTTCGAAACAAAAACATAACCATTGATTCACACAAAAATTATGAGTCATATATAAAAACTACTAGAGTTTCAGAACCTGCCCATTTTTTTGGAAATTAGTCGAAACCGAGTCTGTCTAGTAAAATAGATTTTCTTTCATAGCCTTATGATGCTCGTTTCGTTTTTGTTTCGTAGCGAAATGCTACGCGTAGTTCGGAGATGCTACACAATTTAAAAGGCAGTTTCAATCTTTATTTCTGATAACGAGCAAAGCGAAGCGCTACTTAATTCTCTTTGCTGTAAACATTTTTTCTTCTTCAACTGTCAAACATTTAAAGATAATTACCTCCATATTCCCTGTTATTCGACTTATTTTGTTATGAGAAAGATCTATGACCGCCAGTCGTTTCAGTCCTCTTATTTCTTGTAGTGAAAATTCAGTGAGGAAGTTGTGTGTCAGATTCAAGTAGCGGAGCGATTTCAGGCATCTTAAAGATCCGTTTAATGACTTCATGTGGTTGTAGGCTATATCTAAATCAGCTAAACTTTCCGCTTCTGCAAATTCATCTTCGGCAAACTAAAAAAGAAATAGAAAAAAAGATAAAAAAAGAAGACAAAATAAATCTCATGGCACTGGCGGGCGGTGCAAATACTCCTTCCAATCATGATATTGTAGTAACAGCCATGATTTTTTTTAAATATTTTATCTACACTCGATTCTGGTTTTTAGGTAGGCACAACCTTCTTAACTATTCTTGCCGTTATACAGTCAATGCTAAACACTGATAAACCCTGTACAGGTAGGATAAGTGTGCAACCCCCCCCCCCAGGGGTCCAAGCCTTGTCGTAGAGTGGAGTTGGAGTAACCAAAATGGTACACGCTGTGTCTCCGTGCGCCATTTCTGATGGTATGCAGCCCCCTGTTGAGAGGGGCTGCCTGATGGAGATCGGATCTGGCGCCGCCGGAGCTGTAGATGTGTGCGAAAGCCTTCCCACAGCTCCGGTACCTGGCGAAAGGACACCGTGGGGTTTTAGTCGGTAAGAGTCCGACATAACCCGTCACTTCCCCCGAAACTGGAGGGTATCTATGAGGATTCCCGCACGAAAAAAAAGGGTTAGTGTGAAAATCGGTCTCGGATTCCGCCTTTAAGGCTGTGACACCAGTAACATCAGTGGTGTTTTCAAGCTATGCTAGTCACTGTGTGATTCTTTTGTTTTATGTAATAAGATAGCAAATAATCACATGACCTTGGCCTATAGGCAACATAAATGTAGTGGCGATGCTATCTTCTTGTCAAGGTGATAAAGAATTTCACAAGTCTACTGGCTACCCTCCAGACCAGCACATGAAAGTTATCACTGGATTGGTAAGACGGTTGATCTCTACCAACACGGCACTCCACCACCAGTTATCTTGTTGGTAATGGCCATTTTAACCTTTATTCGCCTTTTACGACCTGCCTGGAAGGAAGAAAGACGGTTTATTCTACCCAGGAGACCTTTTTTAAGTGTGGAAAATCCCCCGGTGGGTAACCGATCTCCCCCGAGAGATCTTATGTCGGACTCGAACCGATTAAAAATCACACTATGACCTTCATGCCGCCCGGCTAGAGGTGAGATGGGATCGCATTGGTATTCACCATCTCGCTCGGCGGCTACGGCCCGTCCTTACCGGAACCAACACTGGTTAACTCTACTTATAACAAAGCATATAAGTGGAAAAAATTCAAGAAGGTCATGAATATAATATAAGTACTTATCTACTTACACTTTCCAGCTGATTAAACGACAATCCTAATATTGACAGCAGCTTTGATTTCTGCAAGGCTCCATTCAGTGACCTGATGTTGTTGTTGTAGATGTACACGGACTTTAGCGACGGGAAGTGCCTCAGGTCCTTCGGTAGGATTTGTATCTCGTTATTAGCTGCATGTATCAGGTGTGCCTTCTTTGCTTTCTAGAAAATATAACATTATCATTATCGGTTCAAAACATGGCTATTATTTTTCAGAGACTTCTCTTTCAATGGACGGTTTTATTTTAACCGACGTCAATTAACCGACGCCAAAAGGAAGAGTTTCTCAATTTGACTGTGTTTCTTTTATGATACATTACTGGGTCTTTTTTAGATTGATAGGTCATGATTCCGAGGTGGTCGCATACTAACTTAATCATGATGCGAATAGTGGTTTTTGTGATTTATTTAATAGTACATGAAATTATCACTTATCTTAACGACCTCATATTATTGAGGGGGTTGTCAAAATAAATAACGGTTTTTGTATTGAATTTTGTCTCGTTGAGTAAAACAGGTTATTTTTTGTTAGATCAATGTTTAATAACCTATCTACAAATAAAGATAGGTCTTCTAGAGATTTTTTGCTAAGATATTTTCGTTAATTATTGAAAAATAACAGCAGTTACCATCTAAAATAGCACGATCTTAGGTAGGTTATTATTATTGGACGTAAATGTGCCCAAGTGATGTGAAATGATGAATCTTTCCTATTTATTGTTATTGTTGTTAAATACATATTTTCATGGTTTAAATATATGTAATAACTTATAACTTAAACATTATTTTTATTTAATAAAATGTGGCGAAACAGCAATCTACTTCAAAGTGTAGCCGTGATAGAAAAATAATTATGGCTGAGAGCACATTATTAATCAGTTTTTTCCAAAGTGGGCATTAAAGCCCCCTTGTGGGCGCTACAGGCCTCGAGCGGGGTGATAAGGGGCCCTTCAAAAATTGGGGGGCGATTGGAGCGATGTAACTCAAACTATTTCATATTTTAAAATTTACTGATATTAAAATCTTCTGACTACACAACATCCATATTTATATCTTATACCTGCTATTGTAAAAATATAGCTTAACTGATAAAATAGGATTATAATTTTGAAACAAGATACGCTTGACATTGTGAAGTTGTATATTATTGCTCTCATTGCTAAGATAATTATTGTATAGAATATAATTTTAATTAAATTTCAGCGAGAGTAGCGTGTTATTTTTTAAGATAAAAAGCGCTACAAGCTTAATGATTGTTAAAGTGGACGTTAGACGAAATGAGTTTGGGAGTCTCTTAATAAAAAAAACATTACAGTTTTTGATAGCCTGTTTTGTCGTGGATGTGCGCGACGACATAAATTCCAAAGGGAAGCCAACAATCGTTAGTCAAACTTGTCTTTGCAGTTTTTGTACTAGATAATATTGTCTATGTTTTATTCGAAGTGTGCTCGTCTCTGTATGTTTTGTAACGCAATAGTCTGTCTTAAGACAATCGTGACTAGAGTATGTGTTCAGCCTTATTGTGGATCCTTTTACAAACTTTTGGTAGACGTTTTTTGTGTCTTGTTGATATTTTAGTTGATAAACCGTTTCTAATTTCAACAACTTTTAAATAAATTTAGTTGGTGCTTAGCAGATTTACCACCAGTGTCATATTCCGGTCAGGAGGGTAAGGTAGCCGGTAGACTTGCATGTAAGGCCTAAATACACTGCCACAGGACAGCAAGGTACGCCACACCACAGTAATTTCTTACCATCGGGAAAGCCGTATTCTTGTTCGGTGTCTAACGCTTTAAATAGTTAAGCGCAGCAAACCTGTAAATACTGACTCCAACTATTTCATAAATAATTAGGTACCTACTACGTTACGATTCGGTTACGATTTCATGTAAATATAGCAAATGATTCCGAAATGGTTCCACGTAAGTTTTATCAACATCCTACTAGTAGTGTTCGAGTTATGCTTGATAATGCATAAATTATTGTTTATGTCGACGACTTCTTCGTTGTTGAGGTCGCTATCAACATATATAAAAACTTACCAAAGGTAACTCATTATCAAGGGATTTTATGTGGTTGTCGTTGATGAATATCCACTCCAGCTCATCCAGCTCTCGAAGGGCACCATTCAGTGTGGTCAGTTTATTTAAACCTAAATGCAGGTGCTTTAAATTCTTTGGTATGGAGTGTCTTTCTATTTTGGATATTTGATTATCAGCAACCACTAAAGTATCAATTTCTTGCAATTCCTGTAAAAAGAAACAAAACAAAATTAATCCTTATACACCTTGCTTTAGGTGCGCGGATGTGCTGACCCCATTGCATGCTAGGGAAATCACTTAGTACATTTCAGACTATTGACTTAGTATAGGTACCTTCCATCGATTTGAAGAAAAGGTTAGCTTGTATATTTTTATATTAAAGGCTAAAATTCCAGCCTCAGGTTCAGATGAGGCACCAATAATAGGTATTTTTAGTGTAGGTACATAATTTATCGTGTTACTTTTTACCTTCAAAATTACCCTCTTTTTATCTGTATAAATAATGTTTTGAGGAATTTATGTATTTTTTTAATGAATGAATTTATAAATATCATTTATCTTGCATCAAAATTTACAAAATACAGACCCCTTTTCTTTTTGAATGAGCATATAAAAATGTTAACCTAGGCATTATTTTTTTTAAACATGTACATTTATACATTAGATGAAAACTCTTGTTTTGTAATTAATTTGTAGGTAATTCATATGTGCTTAGTGCGTAATAAATATTATAATTTATATTATTCATGATAAATAAGAGCAGGTGGAATTACATCGCATGCACACTTTGTTAATAATACTTGCACTTTTGCACAACACAAACAAGGTTACCCTTAAGCCAACTGGTTTCACTACAGTATCATCAGGGCTTTGTAATTTTATTATTTGGCTATTAGTTACTTAGGGAGAGTGTAGTGTATCATTTGCCAATAGATTTATGTATCTCTTGTAATTACGTCTTGTAGGGTTACTATTAATATCGATTGCATGCAAATTGGACATTGTTTAACGCAATACTGGCACATTATTAAGATTTAGTTAATAATAAATAATACGCTATCATATCGGATTCGTTGATTTTTTTTCGAACTAAATGATCTGCAAGTTTTATGTGGAATTGACATTCCACGATCAAATCGCTCGGGTGTTGTCCGAAGGTGATATCGAGAGTCTCCAAAACCGGTGTGTTTGTATGAAAAGTGTAAGGTTAGCACTCGATATCTTCTGCCTATACCCGTAATGGAATTGGCGTGAAGATATGTATGTATTAAGTATTGTGTCCTAGAGTACCTAAAATGACATAACCGATCCCAATTTCCAATTTGCATGAAATCGAGATTCAAGAGTAACCGGTTGGCTATAGTGTAACTAAAGTGTGTCGTCTGTAAAAAGTTTGTGGTTACGAAAAAAATTTGTAATTATATTCGTGTACACGCTTTATGTACTTTATGTCTTTATTGTATGCACATACTGACTGTACTTTAATGTATTACCAGCTATGTACGCGACTTCGTTCAAGTGAAATTCAACAAAAAGTTGCTAAGTTACTCTTTATTACATCAGCTACCTGTCAGTGAAAGTTCCGTCAGCATCTGTCCAGCCATATCAGTAATTATTCGGAAAAAACAGACAGACCGACAGACAGTCAAAAATTGTAAAATATGTTATTTAGGTAGTTGGATATATTTAAAGGTCGACAAAGCATCTGTGATACTCCTGGTGTTGCGGAAGTCCGTGGGCGGCGGCGATCACTTTCCATCAGATGACCCACTTGCTCGTTTGCCTCCTCTTGTAAAAAAATAAATAAAAAAAGTTGAGTCAAGGGACACCCGGATGGAACGAAGTTCTCTCTCCCCCCCTCTCTCTCTCAATCTCTAGTAATCTCTATCTCTCTTATAGAGAGAGACAGACAGAGAAACATGAAATAAAAAAAGACAAAAAAATAAAAAAAATAAAAAAAAAATGAAAATGATAATAAAAAAAATAGAAATATAAAAATCAAAAAAAATAAAAAAAATTGTCCGATCCGGGATTCGAACCCGGGACCTCATGCAGTCAAGTTCAACTACTGAACCGCTACACCACAGAGCAAAAAGTGTCGTGACAACATTTCCGTAAGAATTTTTTCCGTCTAGCATTTGTGAATGGGTCACAACGCGCAATAAGGAACTTTGTTCCATAAAGATCTCTTTTACCATGAAGTTGCTGGGCAGAAATAGTTCTAAAGCGATAAGACCGTCTTTGTGTATTTTAAATAAGTAGTATTTGTAGTGTGCTGAATGTATAATTTTGTGATTATTAGTGTACAGTAAAGGATATTTCACTTATTCTTTCACCTAACATCACTCAAAGACAGACTTTTAAAGAGAGTCTCTACTGTCAGGAGGAATAAACTCTTACGTCAGAACATGGAGATATATAAAAATGACTGACCAAAGTATAGTGCCACCGACTTATGTATTCAGTTGCCAAAACCGGAATTTAACCTCTAGTTCTTGAAACAGTATTCCTTTGTCAGTTTCTAAAATGCAAGCATCGGTAACGAAATTCCCCATAACATCTTTTTGTCATTTTTTTATTATTAATGCTATTTTCTTGGTAAAATTTGCAATCACAAACACTAAACGTAGCACTAGCGACGCTTATCACTGAGCCTATACTATGAGTTGGTATAGATTACGTTCGGTAATTTACGTGTCGAAATCTATGATACTTTTGGTCTAAAATGACACGGTAGCGACTATAGTAATCTTGACAAGCCGTAAACTCATAGTAAGGGCTTTGGTCTAAAACTGTTTCTCTTAGTTACCAATAGAAGCGCTGTTCAGTTTTCATACAAATACCAAATAGAGACGGTAGCGAGTATAGTAAACTTGACAAGCTATAAACTCATGGTAAGGGCTTTGAACAAACAAATTAGTCGCACTTTACCTACTAGAAATGATAGGTCATTCGAATGCAACATAACACACGCAGAAGATATGACAAGGTGGTAGTGGATGAGTGTGAAATACGTACTACTTGTTTACTCACATTAAAATCTGTTTCTGTTAACTTGCTGATCTTGTTCCGTCCTAAGTCCAATGTCTTTACGTGCGGCAGATGTCTGAACACATGCGTTGGCATTTCGGCCAGAGAATTTTCTGCCAAGCTGAAGAAATTCAGAAGATTCAGATTCTCGAATACACTTTCTTTCAGTTCGCTGTAAGAGAGAAAAATAAAATTACAGAACATTCAGGGCAAATATATAACTTTTGTGCAATTAGATAAAAAAGTCGATTCATTACCTTAATATAAATAAATCTTTTGTACCTATGTATGCTCTTTACCTAACTCCTTCTAAATGTATGGACTAATTTGATTGGATTTTTATGTATACTAGTGGTCGCCCATTAGTTAAATTCGACCATAATACATTTTAATATCTTGTTGATAAGAATGCCATCTTCCTTTCTCAAGACCAACTACTTTGTTTCCAAACTGTGTGATTATAGTTTGTGCGCCATCTGTGATCTTTTATCGTTATCATCAATATATTTGTTTGTGTGTGTCAAATGCATGGTAGTGTGGATAATGTTTTATTTATTGATTTAATGTACTTTATAAGCATTGTTATTGAAAAATATTAGCGTTTCATTGGTAGAAATTCGATCGGTCTATGAATACGTACCTACCTACTTAGATGTAAATATTTATGAATATATAAGACGAGTATATTCCATTTCTATTTCTATCTATATATAAATTTAACTCCATTTCGGGTAGTCATTGCGTCAAGTCTGAACGGATTGACAAATTGTGTTATTTGTTGTCAGGATTCAGGAAAGGTTCTTATTAAGAGAGCATTCGGGAAAATTGCAAGAAAAATAGGAAAACTAACATTTTATTTTTCCCATTACATCCGTTAATAGCGAAGTTCAACGAATCGGATAGTGATATAAATGAGACGTCTATCAATACAAGTTAAGGAAATGTCAGTGGATACATATATAAATGAAATGTTTACGAATACATGTATAAGTGAATCGTCTACGGATACGTTTGTAAATGTAAAAAAAGTACTTATATAAAGGAAACGTCTATCAATACAAGTATTAAGAACATGTTTGTGGATACGTATATAAATGAAAAGTCAAAGTCAATCAAAGTCAGAAATTCATAATACATGTATAGGTTAATCTTCTACGGATACGTATATAAATGTTCTACAAATGTGGCCTGATACGGAAGAAGGGCAGGTGTTAGTCCGGAATGTAATGCATCAAGTGTACATGTGATGTGGGTTTTGTAAACACTAATGTGGAGAGGTCATCGCGTCCGGGGTTATCGTAGAGGCGGCGCCAAACGGTCGCACGCACGGAGCTTCGCATTCTACCGATCTGAGACACTAACACCGATATCTCCACTGCCCATATGTAATATCAAAAATTAAAAGATTATAAAAACCTCTTTTTCAGGTTATGGCAAGAAGACGGACTTATGGTAAAAGGCAACCGGTAATTGACGCTATAACCAGGAATTACCCTCTAACCTACCCTTCAGCGGATAACAAGATAATGGTGAACACAAAATAAGAAAGAAAGGTTTTGTGTTTTCATAAACATTTTCAAATTTTATTTATAAATTTCAATTTGATTTGACTTTTTCTAAATAAGCCTTTTAAAATTTGATTTTTGTTATTTGTTATAACTTGCTCTTTTTATGAGCATTATCGTGTTCCGTGCCGAAGGTTAGTGTGGTCTGTTATTTTGTGAATTTGCTTGCTTGTTCGCTATCTTATTAGTTATAACACATTTAACATTATCCATGAAAAAAATAAGAAAAACAAGCAATTTTGGTAAATTTCTTAATAATTTATCATAGCACTGTCATCTTAGTAATTTCTTGAATGTAAAAAAAGCGTATAATATAAATTTCATTCCGATCGGTGGAGACTAACCTTTAGATTCAATAACAATAATTAATTCAGACATAACCTGACAATGAAAACAAAATCTTTTTCAAACGGTTTCAGCGGGGCTATTCAGTATCCTATGACCAACAGAAACACAAAAGATACAGCAAATACAAAACACGTCATTTGACAGCTATTTGATGTATACTATACTCAGTGGTCATCACTAAAAAGATGCGGAATAACCCTACAGATGTGGTCCAGGATTCGAATTGTTTTTGCTTTATATACTTGCAGAAATTAATTTGTACAAAACTAAAAATTTGTTCGAGGTGTTAAGGTTACCCGCCTAACGCCACCGACTAACAGCAAAGCTCGGCGTCAATTCCCGACGAGTATAGGCATTTGTGTTATGTACATCTAGATGTCTACATTTCTGGGTCTAGATGTATTTATTAATTTTATTTTGGTATCTATAAATAAATATAAAAATGTATTTATTTAAATATTTACACACCACAATGTTGTAAAATAGTCAATATAATTAAATTATATCAAATTAAATACTTCGTCGATAAGTTTTATGGCTATAATTAGTACGTATCAGAAAGTATCTCTTAAATGCTCTTATTTTCAGCCCTTCTCTCGTGTTTTCACTTCATACACGATTTGAACCCGTTCTACTTTTTCGTATACAAAATCCTAAATTTAGTCCTGAGTCAAAATCAAATACTGATATATTTTAATTATTTTTTAATTTAGGAAAGTAACTCTTATATCGTATTAAAACATGCAGGATACATTTTGTTGAAAAATTCTCGTAATAATTTATTGTTGTAACTAAAGGTCAGTGATTGTAGTAATAAACAGCTTGACGTGTTAAAAAACCAAGATATGAGATAAAAATAACCCATTTATAAATAACCGCCCACATCACATTATTATATATTTTTATTCCGTAACTACCAAGTAGGTACAGTCGTTGGCAAAAGTCTTTTATCATGTGTGAAAAGTTAATTGAAAAAAAGTGCACTTAAATCGGAAAGCGCGCAGTTTAATAAAATTAAATTGAGATTTAAAACACCTTTAGATCCCTTCCCAAAAGATTCACTAGCTTACTTCATCCTCCAGTCGCATTGACATTATTCGGTCCGTAGGGTAGCCCTTTGGGGTAGCCGGTAAGCTTGCACGGTTGGCTTCCTCCGAGTACCTTGACCACACAACAGTAATATACCTACTACATCTATGGTGTAAGTAGAAGTAGATCTCTTGCTGTCAGGAAATATGTGTGCTTGTTTGCTATCTTCTTACATAAAAACCTATATTTCACAACCTTCATGGTGATGGAATTTGCAAAATAAAACCTTTTTAACATAACATTCACGGTAATATAGTTAGTTACGTATACACGTAGTACATAATACTTCACAATTTGTGAGTTTATATTAAAATCTACTTACTAAAACCTTCATAGTGATATATTGGTTTATTTCGTATAGCGAAATTGTGAAGCTTTTTATGCTTGTGTTTTTTAATAACCTTAAAAGAATTTGTTATTTTGAAATGCCACCAAAAATGGTTTATTACGTGCGAAATTTGTAAATATCGAGAGAGTCAAATAAACCACGAAAAATGATATTTTTATTAATTTTACTTTATTGAGTAGTAGTGTTGTACTTACATTATCGATACACAATATTATTATCTCTTACAGTAATTAAAAATAAAATTTATGGCTAAACACAATAGACAAAATTTATTGCAATGACGAGTAACGAATAATTGTTCATATTTACTTGCTGGTCATATACATATATTTCCCGTGTTACGAGGGATACAAATTAGATAATAAATTATTGCTTTTTTCATTTGGTCTTAGCATTATGTCTTAAAATTTGTTTTACTATGTTTATTGTTACCATTGTATTGTTTACCAGGTCTCGTCTGTGATCAATTGTCAACATTTATTTATTTCTTTGTAAATATATTAAATATACATGGCTTAGTATTTCATTTCACTATTGTGATCACATTTGTCCAACTTGGTTTAATCCAGTATACGTTGGATTCAAATGTGAACACAAGTCCGATAAAATAAATTTACAAGAGCGTCATTTGCTTATATTTTATCAATATCGATAAAAATGAATATCAGGCTCCATCACCCCTATTTTATCTGTCAGATTGGTATTTATGACAAAACTGACGTTTACGTGACGTTCGACGTTTGTTGGTAACATATTGTCATGTAAACTGACCGGTTTTTTTTAAAGTAATAAGTCCCGTCTCTAAAAACGTAGTGATTATATTCTCTTTGTTTAGTGATTATATTCTCTTTGGATTGAAATTGCATTAGTAATTACAATTGAATTAGTGTGCGGTTCCTCCCCCCGCACTAAGACTAAGAACTCACGGCGCGGTTTTTACCCACGCCCGCAGCGGTTGCGGGCCCGCAGGTTCTGTAGAATGTAGATTTATATGCAAAAAGTAAGATCATATTTCACGACGTGATTTACAGCCGCGGATGGCTGCAGCGGCTACCGCGTCAGCGGTCGCTCGCCCGTAGAATCATGCGGGCGGCGAACTCCCGCCGCGCCGCCTTGGCGGGTTGCGACCGCGGGCTCTGCGATTGCTTGGCGGGCGATCATTCTGTACTATTTGTACTGCTTATTTAACCGTAACCGCCCATCGCGCGATCATCAACCGCCAAGTTTGAGGGCTATAATTTCAACCACGTCGGCTGCGGGACCGCAAAAATTACCTGACTCGTGAGTTTTGAAATAAAATCACAGAAACCCACTACTTTGCAAACCATATATAGTAATAGTATTCATAACCATACGTTTAATAATATTGATAGATAGTGAAGATAACGTGAAGCAACAAAACAAAGGTCAAAAACTTATAAATTGTGTAAAAATTTGGGCAAAACGGAGTAGTGAAAAATCTTTTCCATACAAAGAAGAGCAGTAGTGGAGGCGAACGATTCGTAATTGGCATTCTGGCCTGGGCCAAAGGGTAATTACATTACAAAACGAGACCAATTAAACGACAGCTAGGCTCGCCCGAGCACGGCTGATTGCACTTGAACCTACATTTGTTTCAAGACAACTAAATACTCGGTCACATTTCAAAATTAACATTAGACTAACTAACATTAGTTTTATTTTAATTTTTAGTATAATCAGATAGCGCATGAGCACAAGGGTCTTCTGATTTAAGAGACAAATCTATTTTGCAAGGCTACTTCCTTAGGGCTACTTTAGGCCTCCGTACCAAAACATTACACTGTCATAGCGACAGGCAAAGGCAAGGCGGTTGATCCCTATTCGGGCAAGATTCTGCATAGCTCTCTGCCACAAGGAGTTGGCAATGATCCATTTAACCTATGTTCGCTGTTTACGAGTTGTGAGTTCAGAGGCATGGGGGCTTATGATTTATTTAACACCAATGGAAAAACTAAGACGTTAGTAAACCTTCAATCTACCTATGACTATGACCTATGACTTAATACTATATCTGACTTCTGAATCTTCAAATTAAAGGATCAATTTTGCTAATTCTTTTTCTGTTGTTTTATTTACAAGCAGTGAGTAACTGTTCATGTCAAGTTCTTTTATGATAATGGAAGGAAAACAAGCAGACGAATTTCCTGATGGTAAGAAATTCACGCCGCCTGGACACACCAACGTGATAAGTGATAGGAAGTTTGTCGAGTGAGCTAGTAAAATATATAAAAATAATAAATATATTTAAAAATAGCAGTCAAGTACGAATCGGACTCGCCCATGAAAGGTTCCGTAGCAGCAAGTAACAATATGAGACTTCTTGTAATTCAATTACAGTGGCTGCGATTTACGATTTATGACACATTAAAAAAAATACTCACAACAACTCCGTTCAAACTAATTTTCAGCGGAAGTTTAAATACCAATGTGCGTCACATATTTTTTTATCATATTATTTTAGAAGTTATAGTTTAACCGTACAAGTTACACTTTTTACCACTTTGAAAGGTTCTCTTACGAAAAAATATTCAGTTTAGAAAAAAATTCGTTAGAAACCTCTTCAAAAACTATATTGAGGTTTCTATAAAATAAAACGTATGTATGCATACATCATTATATACGCCACACTTGGTTTGATAACATTTTATTTTTGAGTTCCAGCACTAACAATGGGGTACACCCAAAATTAATAGTTTTTTTGTGTAGAAAATTTAATGCGATTGACAGAATACAACTACTTACCAAGTTTCAACAGTATAGGTCTTGTAGTTTCGGAAAATTGGTTGTGACATACCGACGGACAGACAGAGAGACATGAAGAATATAATTTAAGTGATCCAAGTGCGAGTCGGATTCGCCCGTCATCCTTGATTCCGTAGCAAACATATATTGCAGAAGATACAGTAGCAAGCCAAATACCAACAACATTTACACCAACAAAAAGTAATTTTGATTTACTTAGTATCCGTCTTAATGATAAACATTTCAAAAACACTCGAAGGCTTAAGCTGGCATTAAGTTTATTTAACAGCGTATAAACCAAACTTAGACTATATTATCCACTTAAGCCTTGGAGTACCTTTTTTAGGCCTTGGAGTACTTAACTCTTTGCTTATTAATCACCAGTACCCGGATGACCGAGCTTTGTTCGGTATTTTTTATTTTTATAAACGGTGTTTTTTGGAAATTAAATTTAAGTATGGGTCATAATATAAAATTTCTTAGCAAACACTCATTGACTTCGTGTGACTTAACAACGCCATCTGCTGGAACAACTTTATTGCTTACAAAAAATAGTATCATTATTCCCCAATAGATGTCAGGAAGAGTCATATTTTTCAGTTTAAACACGAATAAAATGACATTTTCTAAAAATTATTCCTAGCTAGATCGATTTATCGCCCCCGAAACCCCCTACATACTAAATTTCATGAAAATCGTTGGAGCCGATTCCGAGATTCCAAATATATATATATACAATACTTGCTCATTTAAAGGTATAATAAGATTGTAAGACCGTAGTGGTGAAGTTGCATACAGCTGTCCTAAAGGTAAGAGACGACCGGGATAACCTACAGTTACCGTTGATGTTATACGCCAATGGCAGGGGTATTAGGCCTATTATGCAAAGAGTTACCGGTTACCCTAACCTCCGGATCGATACTTGACTGCCATCACTGTCGTTAAGGCGGCCACAATAGGTAAGGCTGTGAATCCCTTTCAGGCAAATTAATACACAACACTACCACCAATAGTCTTGTTCATGTAACCTATGTTCGCCTCTTAAGAGTTGACTGGCACGGAGTCAGGTAATCTATTCTACACAGACGGCCCGGACCAACACGGGAAAATTAGAAAATGTTGTTGTTATTGACAAATGTTTTTGAATTTTTTAAATTGACTAACCAATTTTCGTTGAAAATTTAGCCTCAATTTAATAGTTCACACGCTTTAATGTTTTTAGGTATTGTTGATTTTTTTAAACCGATATATACTATTACTAATATTAGTCTTGTCTACCGAAAACTACCACCGTTTCCAATCCTGCTAGGATTAGAAATGGTGGTAGTCAGGAGAAGAAACAGCAAAACAAACATCTAGGCGACCAGGCGTTAACCTATCTGGCTTTTGCTACCACCGTTTTTGAACGTGGTCAGGAGAGGAAACGGCGGAACAAACTACTTGGTAGCCATGACTTCTTTAACTATGTTAAGTTTATAATTGTGAAAAACATCTGTGCTAGACAACGATACTATGTATAGAAATGCTTAAATTGATACCAGAATAAATTTGATAAACAACCTGAAATACAAAAATCATGAAATATTTAATTCATCACATAAATGCCTGCCCCCGGCAGGAATCGAACCCGAGCCTCGCGCTCGGTTGGTGGTGTTAGGCGTGTGCGCAATCCCCTCGACCAACGGGGCGGCCAAGGCGATTACATTCGTCTACAATGGTAAAATTCATCCTTTCGAAATCTTTTTTATGAAAATGGTTAACGATTATCAGAAATTTTTTTGATATTTTCCATCGTCGGCGCTTGGTAAAACTTCCAAATATTCATATTTTTAAAGAAAGAAACACTTGTACTGTTTTACTTATCATAAGTAAAACAGTACAAGTGTTTCTTTCTTTAAAAATATGAATATCAGAAATTTTATTATATGCAAATGGACATGCTGTTAATATATATTGTATACCATTTTTTAATTAAGCACGTGCAGTTTCTCACTTTTTGAAGTTATACTTCTTTTGGCGCGTTAGGAAAAAATGATGAGGGTAAATTTTTACGATGCACGAAAAACCGACATGATGAACTTAGCTATGAAGTTAGCTATAGATAACATTTTAGTTTTTAAAAAGATTTTTATCTTATTACGCCGAAGAAGTATAACTTCTAACGCGTGTACATAAATACACACACACTTTTTTTTGTAATGTATAATATACTTCAACGTTTGTTTGAAAAAAATGAGGATGTTTTTTCACAAATACACATAAAGCTAAGATATAAAGCAATGTAACTGGCATAACTACACATCGCTGGTATGCACTGATTTTATACTCAGAAGATTTTTCAAGAAATTCGACAGAATTTCCGCAAATAGAAATCCTATATGCAATATATAAATAGAAGAAACATACACATGAAAAGCTAAGATACATTCAAGCCTGCTACTTCTCTTATTCTCAATACATAATATACCTACAATCCTACCAATTTTGTTACAAAATGAAACACTGCGATATCCGAATGCAAGATTTATCGATTTTGGTTACTAGAAAGTTAGAAAAATCTACGTCGTTTATAATAGTTTATTGAAGAAATTTTTTAGTTTCTCTAAAATGTGTTTGAAATTTGACTTATTCTGTTCTTGCAAAAGTTAGCTTATATTTTAGATTGATATCGCACCTATTGTCTTCGGAACTTATTTTCATTAAGCCATACGCAGTTTTTTGTACTTCTGGTATCCTTCGGTTCTTCATAGAAGGTATATATTAATATATTGAAGGTAGTATATCTTCACGTCCGTATCGTCGAAGTGGTAGGTATAGACGATTAGCCGAAGGTACTACTTAGTCCAACAATGTGAGTCCACATACATAACCTCACTCGAGTATTTTTATCGGGCAACGCTGTTTGCATTAGAAAATGAAAAACAAAACCTGAGAACTCATATAGTCAAAGTAGTCAGCCGGACTACTTGGCAACTGAGGCGATATCTATTTATTATTAGTAAAATAATTAATATAAGTATACATTTGCATGGTTTCACTTAGGAGGTACTCGTATATTTAGTTCTTCTAATTTAACAAAATTGGCCAACTTGTGTCGCTTTTACAGCAACTGTTGTTACTTATGTTAGTTCAAAATTTAGAGTTGTTGGTGAAAACTAGCAAAATCAAAATTTGAGGTTGAACTAAATGTATCTGATATGTAATTAAAACTACATGTCAGATATACACAGATCTCAATTCTATTGTTGGTGACTCGACATTCTTAATATGGAACTTGGCTGTCATTTCACATCTATGTTCTTATGATCACATTAACAGGCGCTATAGTTTATAAGGAAGACATCAGCAGCTTTACGCATGTTTATTATGATACTTTTGTCTTTAATTGTAAGCAATTATTTTAATAGTTTTATAAGAGCTTTTTAAAATGTAAAAGCAAGTTAATACACAATGTTATTTATAAGGAAGAAATATTTATTTGCAATGAACTCCTTAACCTCTGATATTGATATTACTTTTCTATTTGCAATTACCATATTATTTAGCAAACACATTATCTTATGTAACGAATGCTTAATATATAGTTACTTTGTGAGTATATAATGAAACCCTGCATGAAGGGTTTTTAAGGAATAATCACATTTTTGTCTACGTATATAGGGTTAATTTTAACAAATGTTAAATTGGAAAATTATATATTATAACCAACTTTCTAAAAACGGAGTGTATTTGTACGACTCCTATTTTTTATGTAGGTAATGTTAAACGATTTCTCTGTTATTTCTGAACTGATTTTTAAAAATATTTTTGATTTGAGATTGTTTCGGTATTACTGAGCTAAGATTATTTATTTTATGGTCGACCATTGATTACGACACTGCACATACAATACAATACAATAACTCTTTATTGTGCACCGAAAACAGAGAAATTACAAATACATCAAATAAAACTTAAACTATAAGATACATAAATGTATATATACGCGCATGTACTCTACGTAGAGTACATACGCGTAAAGAGCATATTGTTATTAAGAATAAAAAAAACATAATAATTAATATAATATTTGAAATTGGTTACACCCTATTGTTTATTATAGTTTAAATACTTGAAAAAAATGTTGTTAAGTAATAATAATAATAAATTAATTCAATAACAAGACATGACCTTTAAACTTAAATAAGAATGAGACAAGTTAGTGAATCTAATATTAATTATGCGACTTTCCAGGGGTCCCCAAACTAGGCAAAGCCTGTGTCTTGGAATACCAAATAAGAATATATAAATAGATTTCCTTAAACTTATACAATTATCTAAAAGGATCAAAATAAAAAAAAAACATAAAATGAATTGAATATTTCATACCATAATATATACATACACACTTCACGCCAAGTCCGGTGACACTTGACACCACCTTCGGATAACACCTAAGCGATTTGATCGTGGAATGTCAACCTAGGTCTCCCCAGGTACCTACATACATCCACATTCACATTGTGTAGGTATCTGCTTTGTCAATTTTTCATCAGACATTATTTCTACATGAGCAACCCGCGGAGCATGCCTTTTCTTATTTTAACAACAGCTTCTTTCAATCCCTCCCTTTCTTCGATCTCACTTTACGAATGCGGTCAGCAAGCGTAACAAAACAGATTGTTCGTAGCGTTGGTAACAATAACAAGCTTTGTAACAGCTTTGTAACAGCTTTGTAATAGCTTTGTAACTAAGGCTGCCACTTGAAAAGGTGTGTGCGGGACGCAGAATTATGTACACACGGTATCTACAGTTGTGCCTATAAATTACGAAATTACTGAACATCTAACCACTCCACGCTTTTTCCCATATCACACAAAACTTCGTGTGGTGTCCTAGAGAGAACGAGCAAAGGTCGTACGCAAGACAGAATGTCCATTGCACCACCATGCCAATTTTTCGACGGCTGTTCGTTGCTTTTTTTGAAGCAAAATAAAGGCTACAAACTGAACAGGTTCTTCCGTTGATATTGTTTTTTACAGATGGACAATAAGTATCATAGGGAATTTCTCGAGCCTGTAAGAAATCCGGCCTTAATGTTCGAGTATAGTTCGACATTTCTATTGGCAAAATCGACAACATAACAAAAATCTGTCACCCCCCTCCCTCTCGTGACTGATCGTAGTATTTTAAAGACCTAAAAGCGGGCTACATAGTATGGGTACGTTCCCTTATCAATTTTAGTAGGAGTAAGTATTCCCCATGTTGGCCTGGGTCTCCTATGTAACCATATGCCATCCTGCCAGGTGGTTCGTCGAAGGTCGAGCAAAGAGAAAAAGAAATAATAAAAAAAGAATTACCAACAAGACCATTGGTAGTAGAGTGCAACAACTTAACCGGGTAGGGATCCAACGCCTTGCCTATTCCCGCCGTCACAGTGACAGCCATGTTCCGGTCCGGAGGCTACACACCTCTGTTATCTCTTACCACCAGGAGACTATATGCTTATTCGCTATCTTATGACATAAAAAAGTGTTTTAACTTGCTTCTTACACCTACTTATTTACAATGATAAATTTACATTTTCAGGGATTCTATAGTGATGGTTGGATCTCACTTTTTAAATCCTTGTCTGAGAGTTAAAACCATAATTTCCGGCAAATTTATGTTACGGATTTGGCTATCTGGTTTGTGAATCTTGTCCAGGCAATAAAATATCACTTCAACAACCTACCAGACAAATAATGAAGTTGAACTTAAAAAGAGCATTGTGTCGGCTGTTTAAATATAGAGCAAAATATTTTTCAAAATGTGGTTGTTTGACAAGCGAACAATATTTTTGTGTTCGGTCAGGGTCTGTTTACAATCTAACCCACATTGGATCGTTATCTTTTTTTTATTAGTCCGCCGCTAGACCTATGACCTGCTAACGTAAACAACCAACAGAATTGATTATCACTATTTTTGCATCATTTAGTAGGACCACAGTTGTAGAAGTTTTCCTCCTAAGCTTATTTTAATATCTAGTCAAACTGAGCGTTACTAATTTGTGACCTATTCCAGAATTAATTATTAATTAAAATAGTTTAATATTCTCAATTCAAATATTTTTTGTTTTAAATACTTGGATGCTATGGTACACTTAAATCTCCACTTTCTTTATGGACAGTTAGTTTGCTCTTTAATCTCCACAGGAACAATAATTTACCAAAAGGTAACAAAAATTTTAAACTAAAATTTAAATTTCCGTTAAAAAAAATCAAGTCGATCTTTAATTTCATAATCCTAAAACAATGAAAATCGACCTACATTTTTTTAAATGACTGTTATCATTTTACTTAAAAGAATTATATTATATCGATATTATCGTTATCGCGAAACTATAACGACATTGTAGATAATTTCGCAAATTTAAAATGCTGAAGCAAAGTTTTGTGATACGTACCTATACGTATGTTTGTATAAGTTTAACACAGGGCCTTAGATCTCGACCATAGAGAGTTTCTATAGGCGACGGTTGTTTTTTTTTACTATCAGGAGTGCTGCCTCCTTATTATCTATTTTTGACCAAACGCAGAAATAAGAGGCTATCAATTCGACTGTACGCTTTTTAACCGACTTGAAAAAAGGAGGAGATTCTCAATTCGGCCGGTATATTTTTTTATGCATGTACACCGATTTCTCCGAGGTTTCTGAACCGAAATCGTAATTCTTTTTTGTTTGATGCGGTATAGTTTCGAATTGGTCCCATAAAAATTTGATTCGGGTAGGCATTAGCTTCTCTTTTATGAGCATGTTTTACCTATTTTCACCTATCCCGATGTTTATTTTTATAAAATTAAATGAAATCTTGCAAGTAAATTTAATCCACTTGGGTGACTTAGTAACAAGATTATAAAGATATTTAGTAAGGTTATATTATATATAGCTTTATACCACGCTAAAAATATATTTACCTACTTTATTAAATCAAATTTACTTTATTAAAGCAATAAAATAAAAGTTTTAAATAAAAATAATTACGATCAATATTTACTTGTCAAATAATTATTAGTTTAAGGCTTGGCACCGACTTCAAACCTATTGTAAATAGGTGATATATAATTAATATTTTATTTTCATTATATTTTTTCTTTTGAAGTCGCTTTTTTTAACGTAGTTATTTTTATGTGTTTCATTTTCTTATATGTTTTTTACGGGATTACTCGGCCAATAACAAACCCACCTTGAAGGTTCTTTTTCGAAATGGTAGGTAGGGTGGTTGCGAGGTGGTTCCGAGGTGGTTCCATATTATTTTTTACGATCCGACTTTTAGTTTTCAGCTACACTTACAATTGCATATTTTTTTAACTTATAACCTATTTTGCGATATTTCTGATATTCTAAAATAAATAGGGCAAATTTTATTACTTTCACTTAAATTAATAAATTAAGTCTTTGAAATTTGTAATTACATATTTTTCATTTATATTCTGTAAAACCCGCATAGCCTGGTATCTTTGAACGTCCAGACAGTAGCCATTTAGTGACAGCTGGAAATTTCTTAGCATTTGATACACTGATTGACCACGGGATATCTATGATTTATGTAGCTTGGTTCGTCCTTGCTAAGGTCAGGTGTCAGGTATTATATACAAAAGGTTTTAAAGGTTTTATATACAAAATAACAACAAACTTTCGACAAATGATATAGCTTCATTTGTTTGTGTCTTTTTGGAATATGTAAGAAGTCACGTTGACAATGTGAAAATATCTTTTTTCCAAAATGTTTGATAAAATATGTTTTTCGCTTGAGTTTTATACGAGCCATTAGAAATAACAGCTGACAACCCTGGTTCTAGCCTCCATTCAGGTAAAATGTGTATAGCGCTGAAGTAACTCTACACTAACTTTGTTATAAGCAAACATTATGAACAGCTCAATGGTTTTATATCCAATATGTTGGTGTACTGACAAGTTTTACTAAGAAAATTTAAAACAAAACTAAGTTTATAATAGCAGATAGATGTATCTAAAGTTACCGAAGTTGAAAATTTCAGAGAGCTAGTTATATATTTTAACCGATGACACCGATGCCTTTCAGCTTGTATTTGTTTTAGATAAGCTATAAACGTACCGTCATAGATATGTCTTCATGTCAGCATTCATCTAACCAAACATATTATAAACAAGCATGTAACGTCTGTTTGTAAATTACAAACAAACACATTTTCATAAACTGTTATAAAATAACAGCTTTTTATCACACATATACGTACTCATCTTAACGCAGGTCCCTTATGCTGTAGGCAGAGAGTATCGCGTGCCAAATGCTCGCATACCTGCCTAGCTGTCTCCATACTTATAACTCTTTTCATACAAACACTTTAGCGATTGGCGAATGTAAACCTTGGATTCAACAATTTTAACTAACACAGCAAGGTACGACAAGGGCACTATTAGCCGGAGGGTAAATTTTGTTTTAGAAGATAAACTTCTTTAGGCGCTTTATGAAAAAATGATAAAAGCAGATAAGAGTGAAATTTTAAGATGCGCGCATCTGTCACAAAAAAGAACATCATGAAGTTGCTTGCTTCAGAAACATTTTGCTACGTTCACACGCGTGTTTTAGTTTCATACAGTTGCAATTTATGTATGTTTCGTTACTATTTTTTTACTAACGGCATTGTCAAATATCAAGTATAACTTCTCTGTCGCTTAGATACCTGAGTACACTCAAAATTTATTTTTACTACAGAAGTTCAAATTTGGTTCATGTTGTTTGTGCAAAACGCATTATAAATAATTGTAAATTATTACAATGTGTATCTTATTCGATATCATGTCACATGAAGTGATATGGCGCCACCTAGTGCCTGGTAGAAAAAAAGTATTCAGTTTTATGTTTACGAATATACTAACTGAACCGACAGACGTCCTGTCGTAACTATGAACATTGACATTTTGCTATCACATAAGCCTTCTGCTGACAATAGGTAACGAATGCAACAAAAAATATCTTATGAAATACCAATATTTTGTACTTTTTATTATATGGACCACCATAAGTTGTCGTGATGCGATGACTAGGGGTAATAGGGATTATTTTTTTTAACTCCCGACGAAAAACAAGGGGTGTCATAAGTTAGACGTGTCCGTGTGTCTGTCTGTGGCACGGCATTGTAGCCCTTTAGCGAATGCACATATTTTGATGCGGTTTTTTTATTTGATAGCTGATCGAAATGGTTCTCATCCAACATTTATTGAGATCTGTCCAGCCGTTGAAGGTCATCAGCTTGTCGGAATGGATCGGACCATATATACTGTCTATATTTCAAAATAGATAAAATAATAGATTCTAGACTTGGCTTACGTAATAATAGTAGGTATTTAATATATGTACAGTAACCAACTCAAATATGAGCCCCTTACAGTAAGTAGGAATTATTACAAGGTTTTGTACGAGGTATCGCAAATATCTGACTACACGGAAATTTCAAACTAACTTTTTTAAACATTCTTAAAATTTAGGACTTTCATTAACCCCGTTTGAAAGTAAGTTTCATATCGTGTTGAAACACTTTGCAAGCAAGGAATAAGTCAAATCCGAACGATAAGCTCCATATCCTTAATATTATTTTTCCTTGAATAATTAAATAACGAAGTTTATAAATAGTTTATTCTCATTAAAAATGTATTATTCTGACATAAGCTGCATTTCATCAAAACGATAGAAGTGATAAAGCAGGCGAAGTCGCGAAAATCTATTAACATATTACAATAGCATTTATTTATAACACATACACAACGGTCACTGTAATTTGTTGGTATCCCATTAATGGGCAAACATAGTGAATACGATATCATTCAATTTTAATGCTTCAAAAGCGACCCGAGATAACCCCGCAAACTATCTGGCTGCGTCTCCTAGATGCGGTACCTATGAAAGTGGCATTTTCTCTGGAAATTTATATTTTAAATGAAAAAGAACGTCTAAATAATATTGCATACGTTTATTTATCTGTATATAAATATTAACATGACTATCGCCTCGTTGGTCCAAGCGTACATCATATATATATGCCTACAGCAACTCGTCGTTTGTGAGGGCTGAGTTCAATTCTGAGATGAACATAGAATTCTATGTGTTAGGATCTAAGTAACCGTTTATGCTTAAGACAAAAATTTGAATATTTACTTCATCGTCGATCATCCAAACCCCGAAAATATAACTGCTTACTTTGAGATTAGATTAGTTCTCATAACTTGTCCATAGATGTTATTTATTTATTATTTTTTGTATATGTTCCGTATGTAACAGTCGTATGAACAGCAACGACTCTCGCATACATATAATATATTTGAAAATAACAAAGCGTCGGTGTACTATTAACTAGCCTCTGTCAGTCGAAACTGATTTTACAGAAGGGACAAAAATCTGAATATAATAACGAAATAGCACACCTAACTACACCATGCACCATAACTTTTCACATTGACTATTGTAAGATATTGAACCATTTCTCGCGATTGGTTGAGGTAATACGATTTACCAGTTAAACATGTTGTTGTTCCTTTTTTTTGTCATGGAACATATTGCAGCAATTACCGGTAATAGGATATTTTTATGTTATGTCAATGAATTCCAGCGGATTTAACAAGTCAAAACCGCAGCCAGTATCCAGCATTCTTACACATAACCTTTTTTTTACTTTACTCTTTGCACATAACTAACGGGTTAGTCTCAATGTAAACAAACTTTAAATGTGTTTCAATGTAAAACATAGAAATAGGAATATATATGTAAAAGTT
>NJDC01000076.1:218210-230031 GCA_002245475.1 Calephelis virginiensis | reverse complement strand
GGACTTGGCGTGAAGATATGTATGTATACAGACTACAACATCAATTTAGTTTTACTCCTACCTTAGTCCATGTTTATTAATAAGACGTCTAGTGTACACATTCCCCTCTGAAGAGTGTAAGTACAAATATTTCCCAACCTATCATCTCGTAAACGGCCACTACATGTTCGATTGTTAACACTGTGTTTAAGTTGGCAATTTCAGGTTTGCTTAACTGTTGGAATTAAGTATCTTTGTGAAGTTGTCCTCTGCCTCACGTTTTCGAGGTACCAGCGTGATATTTACCATAAGTCTATAGAGTGTGACTATATGTGACTAGTGACAAAAAATTAAAACATTCGTTGAACACGTGTTTTACTAAACACTGTCTAAAACTGGATCCTCAACGACAACTGCCAGCTCATCCACGTTTAGCATCTTAATGGTTGGATGTCAGTTTTAAACAGTGTTTAATTAAACAGGCATCTAATTTTTTTTAGGTGGGATGAGTTTAGTTTAGTTTGGTTATACCATCGACCACACATCCCAATAGACGCCGCATATAAGGCAACACGGTTCTGTCAATATATATATATATAATGACGGTTTGTTCAATTAAATGGTAGGTACTGTAAAGACAGCCGCACTTAAAATTACCGAAAAGATGGTACAACTTTCCATAGCTTAATTAAAAATAATAGCATTCATAATTACATTTTGAATTATTTGATGTTTATCGGAGTTCATCATATACTGGTCAGTCATTGTTAGATGCGGGTTTATATCCCTTTCTTACACATGTGATTTTCAATCACTATCACTTTCGTTTGCATACAGATAGTGATGGACTAATGTGCAAATCTATTTTATCGATATTTTTATTCAATTACCTGTTTTACCTGTGCTCGCCAATTACGAGGTGCCTGGCAGAGGGGCAGGTGATCTATTTTAGTCAGCGGACCCGGACCAACACGATGGAAAACTGAACTCCTGCGGTAGAGGGCGCCGTTATTTGTCATTGAATAACTTAGAAATAGTTGAGCTGATTTTATAGAACTCCTAAAGTGCATTAGGTGGTTATCTGGGTAATATAAATTCAAGACTGGTTCCGATAGGCTATGTTGGGGTCAGTATGTCATAAAACTTTCAAAGGGCTGGGACAATTTTGAAACTAATTTGTTTACAGTATTTCAACGATATTCTGTAGTTCAGGTAGGAATTACTCGAATGAATCAAAACAATTCAATTTGATAAGTATGTCTTTTATATTAGGTATCCTTAAGATCATAAAATTAAAAAAGTCTAATTTGGTTTAATGAAACCAGACGAGAGAATTCGTTTCGGAATTTCAAATCCCAAACACAGTGAATTAAATACCAACATTTTGCAGAAGATTGTTTTATACACTTTACGCAACTGCTGCTTCGTGACAATGCTAGACCACATACTGCACAACAGACGGCTTTTCAATTAGAAGAGCATCAATTGGAATGTAAAAAACATGCACCTGAACCTAACTTCAACAGATTATTATTTTTTTCGAAAAATTCAAATTCGATGGAGCAGTTCAAACCACGTCCAAAGATTTTATTGTTTCTAGTTCGAATGGTTTTTTAGTAGAGGGATCAAAAATTACCTATGAGATGGCAAATGTGCATACTTTGATTAAATAAATATAGTACATAAAAAATATTCGACTTATGTTCCTCCCCTACAAAACGCCAATTAGTACGGATATCACTCTCAACCGCAAAAATGTGTGAACCTAGAGACGTTAAGTTGTATAGCTGCGATGTGAGGTGCAATAACAAAATGCGATATAATCCGTTACAATGTCGTACTTCATAAAATAAAAGGCATATCGATAAAATATATTGTTCGTATTAAATGTGTCTCATCCCTAATCTTACATATCTATTTATGATTATGACGTGTTGTCATTGAAAGGGCCAATAAGAACGCAGTTCCTCGCTTCCCCGCACCTCAGCTATTTGCCAGAACTGATTCAGAACAAAATTATAAAGAATAGGCGTCTATTGGGATGTATGGTCGATGGGTTATACATATATTGGTAGCGCAACCTATCTTTACAATATTAGTGTTCGCCTTAAACGTTTTTACTATTGGTCCTGTTAATACTGCTGGTCCGGGCTCCTTTGCAGAATAGACCATTTGCCTACCTGCCAGGTAGCTCGTAAAAGGCGAGCATAGGCTTACCGTCACTAACACCGTGACATCCTACTAGGTGTAATGCTTTCCGTTGACGTGTTCCGGTTCGGAGGGTAAGGTAGCCAGTAAACTTACGTTTGTTCGAGGCCAATCATCACGGCTTAAGGCTAGCAACGCACTATTACCACCTTTGGTGTCTCTAGGCGGCGTATTTTACTATCAGGAAATCCGTCTGCTTGTTTGCTTTCCAATATCATAAAAAAAGAACGTGTTCTGATGTAAAGGGTTGGGTAGCCGGTACTCTTACTCTCGGAAGAGGCTTAGGTTCAAATTCACAACTTTAGAAAGACAAAAATGTATTACCACCTTCTGTGTATATAGGTGACATGTATATATGCCGTTGAGAAATCCGTGTTTTATGTTATTACATCTTATCTTATCTTATTAGATAGCGCACAAAAACACGACTCTCCTGAGGGTAAGAAATAGCCGTTGCTTATAGACACCATAAATGACAAGAGACAACCAGGGCACATACTACACTTTAAGTTTCAAACCAAGCAAGTGAATGAAATTGTATATCTTGGTTGCGCTTTTAACAATGATAGAAGGTACACCGCTCAGATCTCACCGATATTATCCAAGGGTGGTGTCAAGAATCTTCGGAACCAGCGTGTTTGTATGAAAAGGGTAATACTCTAAGCTACTACGACTAGTTGAAGGTTCTTCTCAGTCCTAAACTGAGATAGGTGGCAAACCTAGCGCCAATCGTATGCTATAATAATCCTTGGCAACAATTAGTTCTTTAGACAATTTAAGTGCAGCTATACCTACAGCAAAACCGACTTTTAATCATTTCATTTAAATCAGAGATAGCTAAAAGTTCCGACATTAAATTTGTCAACATTCTACTAGTAGTTTTAGAGTTATACTTAATAATTCATACTTACATAGTTAATCATTTTTGTTTATGTAGACTCATCTATTAACTCAAAAGCCACTATAAGCCTGTTTCTTAATCTCAGAGACTAAAGTGACATTAGCAATGTTGTAAGTTTTTTGCGGTTCATAAATAGTTTCGTGCCTTTTACGGAAAATGTTAACAAAATTTATTACCGATTTTTATAATTTACATAGAAAAGTCGGAATATATGTATTTAGAACGAAACAATTTGAAATTTTGTAAATTATTGTGCTTAATAGTCGTAGGTTAATAAATTTTATTATTTACTCGTATTTTTGAATATTAATTTTATTTTTCATTTACATAATGCCTCGGAACAACCTATTATAACTAAGCTTTTTTTTTAAGTATTAGTGCCCTGCTTAGCACTATTAATGCAATCATATAATTTGAGTACGTACCCCAGGACTATTTTTTTAATTTAATAGGTAATTGATAACTTGCACACAATAGGCAGAACGGACGCATTCGTAGACTTCAATAGATTAAAGGACGAAGGGTTTACATAATTTTCCACTTAGTGTTGTAAAAAATCCAATTAGAGTTAATTAAGATGTCGTCTAATTACACCAATAATATTTTCCTTGATTCCCATTTGATTCCTTCAGCAGACAGATTTGAAATAACGTTATCTTTTTCGATGTCCGTTAAAAGTAGCTAATAAATTTAGGGTTGAAGTATCAAACAAATATTAGTTTTTCATTCTTCGAATATCAACATTAATTTACATTATGAAAAAATCGGTGTTGTACGACAGCACTACAAAATAAACGCAGGTATCATTATTTGTAAAATTGACATTTGCATTTGTCAATTCAGTCTGTGAGATTAAAAAACAGGCCATAATAAAATTAAAAAACAGGCTATAATAAAATTAGAATAGGACCACTTCGGAATCATGACTTTTTTAAAAACAACCATCAAAATCAGTGGACTAAAGTATCTTCACGCCTATACACATAAAGGTGTAGGCAGAGGCACAACCACAATGTGATAAGGCACACATCTAATTCCGAGCAACATTTTTTGAAGTGAAAACTTCTTTAGCGGCGTTGCGCACTATTTTTGGAATAGTAAAAACTTCTAAACTCGCATTAGGACACGCGACCTGATCGAAAATTCGTAAGACGGCGCAGGGCACTTGCGCGAATGTTCGTGCTGTCATGTTTGTGTACAATAACGCAATATATGAATATTGTATTCTACCACATAAATGATAGTTCTTTCATTCTGATAATTAAAGCAATTCATGCAAAATTATTTCCTAACCATTCCAAAATATTAAAAATGCACAACGTTAATATTCAAGTTTTCTCTTCTGAAAATTGAAAAAACACATTTTCTTTTTTGTTGCCCGATCCGGGAATCAAACCCAGGACCTTATGAAGTCAAGTCTGAGACTTGAATCGTTAGACTTACAGAGGCAATCGTCCTACAGAGGCCTATTGGCCTAGTAATCGATTAATATACCAAAAAAAACACAGTCGAAATGAGAACCTCTTTTTTCAAGTCAGTTAACCAGACATGACTACGCCTAATTAACAGAATTAGTACAAATTAATAATCTCTCCTGTTTTGCCTACTTACCTTATCTAACTTTTAATATTTGTTTGAACTCTGCGTATGGAAATTACCAAGCATCTTGTATGTGTTTTGACGCTTATCTTCTTAATGTAGGTCTAATTTCCCTCCAAATAGGTCGTATATTCCCGTGGGATGTAGAAGCAAATAATTGGGATTTCCACTGTGCTGTTTTTGTGGGCTAAAAGGTTAATATGGTGCGCGTCGTTGCCGGTCTCCCGGAAAACAACATAAAGTTATCAATTAAAAGTTTTTGGTTTTAAATAGAAGTTGGCAGTTTGGATGGCTGTCTTTTATACGCATACTAGGTATCGCCCGCAGCTTCGCTCTTGCATGTATCGCATGTTTCATAGAATCGCAGATACAAACGCAACTATTTGACTATTTTAATGTACAGTTTCATAATTTTTATACTAGTTACTGTCCTTTAAATAAAAAAAAATAATAGTAACATCTAACATCCAGCCTAGTTCACTTTATTCTATCGAGAGATGGAGTTAGCACATTAATACAACACCATTCTTTTTAAATGTGTTTGATACACATATTTTACATTTTATGTAATAATATAGTATTATATATATTTTGTAATATGTAAATAACGTACATAAAAATTAAGCAGGGTTTTACCATTGAATTAAACGCGATCAACGTAAAAACGTATTTGGAATTGTCATGGTTGTTAATCATGTCAATGTATACTGACAAAAAAATGTTGGTTACATGTTGTAAATATTTTTTTAGCAAACAATTTTAGGTTTTAAATAGGTCTTAGTAGTAGTTTAGGTCTCCGGGAATTTCCAAATAATCGCCTCTGTGGTCTTGGGGTCCAGCGTCTGACTTGACTTCTTGTCGTCGCGAGTTCAGTTCCTATGTCGGGCAACAAAAAAGCAATTTTCTAATTATAGTAACGTTGCCCGGGATTGGACATGTGCCCGGTTGGCGGTAGGCATGCCACCTATCACATTGTGGGACTTAGTATCTTCTGCTAGTCGTGGTTGCCCTGGTTGTGCTTCTACCTACCTCTTAGATATGGGCGTGAAGATACTTTTTTTAAAGAATATTTTCAATTTTTGTAAGAGTACTTGTATAAACGGAATCACAACCGATAATTGAATTCCTATACACTTAACATAGTTTAATTAAACTCGATTTTCAGTATGTTCTGTGAAATCAGCTCTAAAATATAGATTCAGAAATGTACAAAAAACATTAAGGAAGTGTAGACATCAAATAAAATTGACAAATATATAAATCTGTCTCTGAAGCATTACTACATCAAAAGCATCTAGCTGCTACGAAGTCATTTCAGGGGTATTACAGGACTGCGTTTCCAATTTTAATCTGCAAGGATATTGATCGGTTGCTTCAGATACGATTCCGATTTCCAATTAGTGCTAGTACCTTTGGCAGCCTTGCTCGTCATTTCTGAATAACCAAATGTATACAGGTACGTCAGAGGTTTCGTATTGAAGTGATGTAGGTCCTTCGTGGAAATACGGAGTGGCATTAAACTAGTCTGCGTCTTTGTCAGTGCTATAGAAAAAAAAAATTAGTTCGTTTACTTGAAATTCGGGAATATTATTTATTCGGTGATATCCTACTTAATTTTTAACTTATAAATAAATAGCAACTGAATTATTTAGATAATATAAACTTAAAATTATGAACTATACAAAGTGTTACATACTATCTTTATTTTTCGATTTACTTTGAAGAAAATTCAGCTATAACAATTGATTTGCTACCATTTTTATTTTCAAACTAGCTGACCCGGTAGACGTTGTTCTGTTATTTTTTAATGTGATTTTACTAAAAAAATAGGGCGAGTTATCTTATCACTTAGGGGTATGAAAAATAGATAGTAGCCAATTCAACTAGTACTGAATATGCATATAAAATTTGTTGGAAATCGGTCAAGCCGTTTTGGAGGAGTACGGTTACTAATATTGTGACACGAGAATTTTATATATAAGATCTACGCACTTACAGTTCTAAAAACACTAAAATTATAATTTTTTATAACCTCCTACGAAAACTAAATTCAATTTAGCTAAGAACTATTGCCAGTACTTCAGTCTTTAAACAAAAAAATCCGCATCTAAATCGGTCCATCCGTTCAATAGTTATAACGCCACAGGCAGACACATAGACACGGGGGTGTCTTTTTCCGTCATACTTTTTACAAATTTACCTTTTGTTATAAAAAAAAAACGAAAAATAACACGGCTTTACTGATAGTACGAGGTAACTTTTACCTATAGGCCCTATGTCATAGGTGAGTCATTGTCCTATTTAGTTCTACTTTCCTTTTTTCATTGTCCTATTAAATCTACCTTTCGATCTGGACCCTATAATTATGGCGATAGGAATTAGTAACATGGAGATTACCTACCCGGGTTAGTTGATGCATGATACCTTACCTCTAGAAGTCTTGTTGATAACCTATGTAGCCTATCTTCACCTCCTATCATTTACCAGACAAGAAGGCAGACAGTCAATTGTACACAGAACACCAGAACCATAATTCTGTGATGTACATTAACAGACAGCCACTCCACAATTCTATATATGTATAGAAATCAATGACATCGACCGATATACAGGTTGTAGGAACAGATAGTTGGTCAGACCGTAATAATGGATATCATTGTGTACACAGTCTGGCGAACGGCAGGCGCCGGTCCTTGCTCTTTATCATGGATAGGTATTGTTTTCTAGACCCTACAGAATATTTGTATATAAATGGAATAAGAACGAACATTTGATACTCAATTTTAACGGAGTCCAAAAAGGAGAAGATTATCATTTTTTGTATATGAGATTACTCGACCAATGCCAAAAGGATTTTGATGGTTCCATTTCTAAAAAACTAGGTCAGAGGTGGTGTTATTTAAATTTGATCAAGAGCGAACCAGCGATTTTTAATGATATTTACATACATACATATCTTCACGCCAAGTCCCTTACAAGGTAGGCAGAGAATATCGAGTACTAAATATCACGATCCTGACAAGCCTGTCTGGCTTCCTACACGTTAATTACCCTTTTCATACAAACACGCCGGTTTCGGAAACTCTTGACACCACTCTCGGATAATATCCGAACGAACTGATCGTGGAATGATAAACTCGGTCTCCCCGGGTACCTACATACATCCATATTCACTTTGTATATCTGTTTTGTCCGTCTTTCATATGTCATTCTTTCCACATGACCGAACCAGCCGAGCATGCCCTTTCTCATTTTAACACCAACACTTTCTTTCAATCCTACTCTTTCTCGGATCTCGCTGTTACGAATCCAGTCAGCGAGCGTTACACCATAGATTTTCCGTAGTGCTCTCACTTCGCCTGCATTTATTCTACCATCAGTGATATTTAAAAAAATGTTATTTTTACCTCGACGATGTGGTAATTAAATAGTCGTTTTTTGTAGTTTTACCGCTCTTAAATTATTATATTATCAATCAGAGGTTCCCAAACTTATTTCATGTAACGCCCACTTTGAAAATCAGTTGTTTTGTAGCCCCCCCCCCTCGTTTTTTTCTTGTCAATAACCTCAATAACATATTTGTTGCGCCTAAGTTTAAAAAAAAACATTTTTTTCAAGATTTATACCGCCCCCCTCTAGGCTTCCAGCGCCCACAAGGGGGCGTTATCGCCCACTTTGGGAAAGGCTGTTATAAATAATCATATAAATGTCATATAAATTACACGTCACGTTTTTTGTCTGTGATGTACTACTAAACCAATTTTAAATTAAATGTACTCATCGTATACAGTTTTGTCCATCTTGAACGATAGAATAGCTTACCTACCTCTCAATATATCTCAGGCGAAACTGCGGGCTACAGCTAATCGTATGCAATAGTTGCCAGAAGCGTTGGTGCTACTGCTTTTATATTACTGCAAAAGAAAAGTCGTTTTTCGAAAAAACGTATATAAAATGTAAGTGAGTAGTTTTAGGTTAGTATCCCCGAAAAGATTGACAGAGCCGAGGTACAAATTTAGTTCCACGAGCTGATACTGATAGATAATAAACCTTAGCCAACCCGATACTCATCCATATCGAGACAACGTTGGTTTTATGAGAAAATTTGAAAAACACAATATATGACTTATTTTGTATGATATTGGAAGGCAAACAAGCAGACGAATTTCCTGATGGTAAAAAATTCACGCCGCCTAGAGACACCAAAGGTGGTAAAGGTGAGTTGCTAACCTGAAGCCGGGATGTTGGGCCTCGAGTAAAAATAAGTTTACCGGCTACCTTACCCTCCAAACCGGAACATGTTATAACGATATGGCGGCAGGACTAGGTAAGGAGGTGGTACCAATCCGGGTGAGTCTACCACCTAGTCAGATGTCACGGTGTTAGTGACGGTAAGCCAATGCTCGCCTTTTACGTACTGCATTTTATTCTGCAAAGGAACCCGGACCAACACTGGGATATGGCATTATTTTTGTAAATCTGTTTTACACTTAAATCATTACCAATATTACATTGTTAATAATTAAGTTTTAAGATAAAAAACGTATTAATAGATGTACCGTAATATGACGGTTTGATATAGTTTTAATCTTAAACCATGTGTGCAAGTATCATATAACTAGACAATAGCGAGTACTAACGCTATGGTCGAAATTATAGGTACCGCGGTGGAACTAACCCGGGAAAGTTGCTGCACAGCTTTCTACGACACTTACCGAATGACTGCTAAAACTAAAAGCATAACCCAGTAATCTAAATTACTAAATAACTTACAAACGGGGACTGGATTCCTGAGACTTATATGTTTATCACTAGCACTCTTATGTGTTTATCACTAGCACCCTTATGTGTTTATCACTAGCACACATAAGTGTTTATCACTAGCATACTTATGTCTTTATTACTAGCACACTTATGTGTTTATCAAGAGCATACTTATGTGTTTATCACTAGCACACTTATGTCTTTATCACTAGCACACTTATGTGTTTATCACTAGCACACATAAGTGTTTATCACTAGCATACTTATGTCTTTATCACTAGCACACTTATGTGTTTATCACTAGCACACTTATGTGTTTGTCACTAGCATACTTATGTGTTTTTCACTAGCACACTTATGTGTTAATCACTAGCACATATAAGTGTTTATCACTAGCATACTTATGTTTTTATCACTAGCACACTTATGTGTTTATCAAGAGCATATTTATGTGTTTATCACTAGCACACTTATGTGTTTATCACAAGCACTTTTTATGTGTTTATCACTAACACATTTATGTGTTTATCACTAGCATAAGTATGTGCTTATCGTTATTTTTAGGCTATAGATAAGATGGCGACACACCAGTAATCTCTATGGTATCACAACCACCTGCTTTTTCCCTAACTTATAACGTACCTAAAACTTCAAGACTTCATTGACATAGAAATATTGTAAGTCTTATTAAGTGCCGCTAAGTGCCTTGCTTCCTTGTCTCAAAAACTAGAAGAAATAGATTTTGCGGGAGAGCGCAGGAGGAAGTGGTTATTGTCGGTACGATAAAAAAGGGGACAGCAAATCCGGTAATGGTGCGTTTCCAACCTGAGGCTGGAATGTCAGGCCTTGAGCAAAAGTAAGTTTAGCGGCTACCTTATCCTCCAAACCGGAACACGTCAAAGGCAAACAGTGACGTTATGGCGACAGGAATAAGTAAGGCGGTGGTACCAATAAAAGTTAGTCGCTGCAAAACTCTACCATCTAGCCAGATGTCACGGTGTTTTTTACGAGCTGCCTGGCAGGAAGGCAGACGGTCTATACTGCAAAGAAGCCCGGACCAATACGGGGTATATTAGAAATATAAGAAACGTTTAATTTTGTAATTAAAATTTCACTTTTTAATTTTTTATCATCAGTTATGATAACAATGTTTCAAATTAAATGGAAACTTATATAAGATTTCCCAAAGTATATTTTCATTAATATTATGTACAAAATGTTAATAAAATATGTCCCTTTCTCTTTTAGAAAGGGACATATTCACGATTTACTGTAAACCTTCAAAAAATATTGTTAATTTATTTAATTACAGCAAACAGAAAATGCATGTTTGAGTGTGGGCGGCAAAATGCTCTCTACGAAATCTCTGACGTTTCTTTGAGGCTACTCTATGGTTAAAAAACAGAAGACACCGTGTTCTAATTCTATTCTATTTAATGAATACGACAATATTAGCAAAGCAGTGTTGTAATTTTTAATTAAACCCTAGTCAGATTTCGATTGTCCATTTGACAAATTTCTGTGTCCTTCTCTACTATTCCAGTTGAGAACTAATCTTGTATTTGAGGATACAGATACAGCGTCGTGCTGTACTCTCAAATTACGTTAAGGCTTTATACGTTTCATCTTATATATAAAATTCTCTTGTCACAATGTTCGTTCCCGTACTCCTCCGAAACGGCTTGACCGATTCTTATGAAATTTTATGAGCATATTGAATAGGTCTGAGAATCGGCCAACATCTATTTTACATACCCCTAAGTGATAAGGGTGACTCACCCCCACTTCTTTACTAAAATCGCATTAAAAAATAGCAGAACAACGTCTGCCGGGTCAGCTAGTTTCCTATAAATTTGATGCACCAAACAGGATCCGTGAAAATAAACTATAGCGAATTAACAAATTGTTTTTTTTTTCTTACTTTAAAAGTTTCGATCTTACAAATCTTTGATAAGTCGTGTACGTAAGTAATAAAGTCATTTAAAAACCTATTAATTGTAAGTAAACAATAACCACGCTAACTTGCTTTCACTAACACCTTTAACAGTTATGGATTCTCTGATTTCGATTACTATATTATGGTATGGTACGGAAGTATTTTACTATACACAAAAATAGCTTTTAATTCAGATATAAAACAATGGAAAGCTGTCATGAACGTATTTATTTAAATAAAATTATGTAGATTTTGTAAAAATAGTGATCAAAATAGTAGTGGCAAAAATATGTTTCCCCGATTATATACTTTATACATAACTAGCGTCCCGCCTCGGCTTCACGCGGGTATTAAGGGGCCATGTATGCTAAAATACGTCAGCAATATACTGTTTTTTTCATACAAAGCAATTATGGATCTTGGCGACAAAAATA
>NJDC01000076.1:202935-217798 GCA_002245475.1 Calephelis virginiensis | reverse complement strand
AGTAATCATGGAACGGGGGAGTGCGCTGATTGGCTCTTCTGGCTGACTAAGTATGGGGCCTTAAACATACGTATAAACCTTCTTCTTCAATCACTTTATCTATTAAAAAAACCGCATCAAAATCCGATGCGTAGTTTAAAAGATTTAGGCATACAAAGGGATATAGGGACAAAAAAAGCGACTTTGTTTTATGTAGCGATTTATGTACTATGCAGTGATAATCTTTAAATATAGATAAGAACCATCTTGATTACTTCGAATCGAAATCGAAAAGTAAGTTTGGTCTCGTGAGACTCGTCTGAACTAGATTTGTTCATATTTTCTGATGACGAAGACTTGACGACAAGGACCTGATGAATGAAATGGAAGGCGGTTGATGGATTATTGTTTAAAAACTACGACATAATATCTATACATATAATAAATCTGTAGAAGGGTCAATTCTGTACATTGAAAATATTGAAAAAATACATAGCAGGGGGTGTTACTGGATCGATACCAAACCCAAATATGTGATTAAAAAAATGATTGTCTGTCTGTCTGTATGTTCAGGCATCACGTGAAAACTAACGGTTCGATTTCGATGAAACTTGGTATAATTATACCTTATTATTCTGAGCATAAAATAGGATACTCTTTATCCTGGAAAAATACTGAAATAATAATAAAATAAATCTTAATTTTTCAGTTTTATCACGCGAAGCCGAAATCCGCGCGGACGGAGTCGCAGGCGGACGCTAGTTCCTAATATTTTTATTTTATCTAAAACACATCAAAAAGAGAGGTGTTGTAAGGTTCACAGACCAAATTTGGCGAGGACTTATTTATCGTTTGAAAACTGACGTGACCATGATGATTCTTAGCTACATTACAGGTTTTATTAAAGTTCATCAAAAGAATTTAATTAATATTATTAAAGTCAGATTTCAAATTACAAGTAAATTCCACCCTGTCTAAGCTCAGGTAAATATTTACGAAATTTCAATATGAATTCAAACTGTCTATCTTTGTGAAATTAAAACGCACAAATGTTTGTGTTGGATATACGTCCGTCCAGTTTGATTTTGATGTAAACTTATATCGATTTCTCAATTCCGTGTATTCAATTCCTTTGAAACAGTGTCCGCAACTCTACCATTGACACTTTGATACCATGTATACACTCAAATTAAAATAGTACAAGTTGCTAACATAATATCTTCACTTGTTATATGATTTGCAGTATTAGTTCAAAGTTATTTACACTGTTAGCAGTTACTACGTACAAGTGCTATCTATTTGGCTGCCCGTAACAATACTATCGTGTTCCTCGCCAAAGAAAGAAAGAAAATTATTTATTTGCGAAATATTTGTGTAAATGAGATGTTACAAAAATATTTAAGTATATCAACATATTCTACCATATTTTGGTGTGCAAATAGTTTGACATTTATAAAAAATATTATTTAATTACGTATGCTTTAACTTTTAAGCCAATTATTTATATTTATAACTAGTTTAATTATTTATTACCAAAACATTTAAAAACTATAATTAAATTAAACCTATCTACCGTAAACTACCAAAGGGTAAGAAGTTACTTAAGAAAGAGGCTTAACATTTAACTTCTAATAAACGACGAGTTTTTCTAACATTTTTCGTTTCTATTCATACATACATTTGAACATATTTCTTTTCTGCAAGGTCTGCTCGTTCGTTTTAAATCCATGAAAAAAATATATTTTTATTTTAAACTTTTAAAATGTTAGAAATATTCTCTTAATACTGTTTGCAGGTTTTAGCTTAAAATAAAGTGTACTATCACATTGAATTAAAATGCGTTTATCTCTTAGACTAATGTAATCGTAAATTCAGTCATTTCAGAAGGGGTATTTGCAACATGCCTCGAGCCTGAAACTGGTATATTTCTGAATGCTCGCAAAATGGTAGAGAATACTGCATTGTAAAACAATTTAAATTCATTAAAAATATACAAAGCCGCCTTCTATTAAAGTTTTATTTCTAGTTAATTATAAAAAAAAAACAGTCGTTACCTGGCAACTGATCGAGATGCTATAGATCTCTTATTTTAGATAGGTTAAGGAAACTGGCTGTAAGTTTAATTATGTACATAAAGCACTTATCTGTAGTTAAAAAATCCTGAAACTAACTAAAAATACTCTATCAGAAAACAGTACGAAATTATAGTACCCTGAGAAAGATCTGCGTGACCTAACATAAAAAATATGCTCCGTTTTTCTTCGACTTTTAAGGAAACAAAACGTTAAAAGTAGATTCGCTGTTTCTAAATTATCACCGAGTGACATACGAGAATAGGTGACGAATACTTCGTTATATCATAATATTTTATGCTATGTGATATCTTTAAGGATTTAGCTTAATACTCAATAAAGTGTAAGTGCATGGCAGAAAAATGTTTGCTGGCTAGTAATTACTTAAAAGTACTTAAATAAAATCCTTTACAAAATAACCAATACGCCTTAAAAATATTTGTACGTCTTTACATCAATATTTAAGTGAGGTCCAAGTTTGTATTTTTGAGCAGGCGCTTATAAAAATAATAAGCTTTCATAATGTGATTTAATGTTTACTAGTTGTTGCCTCCGGCTTTGCGTTATTAAAGTTGTTTCACTCTTCAATGAGAACCCGCTGAGATAACGGTATAAGAACTATCTCATTTGCACCGATTATAGGTGTGTGTTTGTGTGTGTGTGTGTGTGTGTGTGTTTGTGTGTGTGTGTGTGTGGGTGTGTGCGCGCGAGTTTGTGTGTGTATGTTTGCGTGTCTATAGGAAATCGGAAACTTAGCGAGCTCATATTTTCTTCCTTATTATACAATAATTAAAGTATTGATACTAGTACATTATACATCATATTTATATTAGCATAATAAAGAGCAAATCATCCCAAACTCTCTTGTCTGCTAAAATATTCAGACACGTTTTTTAAATTTATTAATTGGAAGGTTTTACATATAGTCAGGAAGTTTATTTTAAATTGTTTATTGTACTTATTGGCCCATGAATGTCCTACTCTGTGAATACGAGACATTTGGACAGCAAGCTTTCTTTTATTCCTTGTACAGATACAGTGTATAATATGACAATTTAATTTAAATGAACTTAGGTATATAATTGTGAACATATATAAAATTTTGAAAGATACCCCAGTGTATTTATTCTAACTGTTCTAAATTCTAACTGTAACACCCCAATGTTACAGTTAGAATTTTGATTTCTTTGAAATTTTCTACCACGAAAACTCTTGGACTTAAGTTATAAAATGCCCTGATTGTTTATATTATGCATATATAATTTTGTTATCTTGTATAAAATGAGTATAATATTGACTTCGACAAAACTCTCCCATAGAAGAGTTTCATACGATAAGATATAGTGAAAATACATTCAACAACCTCCCTGTGCAGCAGCTCGTAGGAATCGCGCATATGCTAATTGGATCACAATCAATAAGATATTTTGTAGTAGAGTTCTATGCAGCACTCACAACGGTAAGTACATCGGTTCATTGATTTGCTTATTACTGCTATCATATTGACAGACGCAGAAATTTTACTCGCAAAACGAAATAGGTACGTTACAGAAGGCAATCAAACAATGCACACATAGACACCTCTTACAGACACGATATTTGAACCAATGTAGAATACTTCAAGCTCAAGCGAATAGTGATATACGCTTGAGATACACTTATGTGTTTAAAGTAAAACTGTAACAACCGAATCTATCAATTTCATTGGGTACCACGACGAGATTTCACAATTATTTCTTCGAATATCTATTAATTAATATAATTATATCTCCATAACATAAAGTTGTCTGGAAGAGTTAGTTGTTATGGCGATAAGGCCGTCTTTTTGTATTGAATTTTGTATTTATATTGAAGTTTTATTTTTAGAGTATTTTATTATTAAGTATTTTGGTGCACAATACAAAGTTATTCTATTATTTTCTGTAAAGTGTTAAATAATCTGCTATAGGCAAAATCAAAGGCACAACAATAAAAGCATATTACTTCTGTGGTTTAGCGATCCGGTGTGGACTTGACTCCATGGGGACCCGGGTTTGATCCCCGGGTCGGGCAATAAAAAGAAATTGTAAAACAACGCTACCCGGTATTGGACACGTGACTGGTTGGCGATAGGCTTGCCATCTATTACTTTGTGTATTAGTGTCATCAACTAGTCGTGAGTGGCCTGGTTGTACCGCTGCCTACCACTTCGAGGATTTAGACGCGAAGATTTTTTTATATAACAATAAAAGTCCGATGTATCAAACTCGTTATGGTCATCAATCATAAAGGATACAATGGTGTGTTTTACCCACAAACAGACTTTATAATACTTCAAACGATGTTTCTAACTGTACAGAATATATTGAAAGATTTATCGCGTCATCGAATGTAATGTTTCTGTCAACGACATTTAAAACGTTAGACTTAAATTTAAAAATTTTATAATGTTGCCATTGTAAGCGGGGAATGGGTATAAACGTATTTTTAAAGCCAGAACCATCAGGTAATGATTAAAATTTCACAAAGAGTAAACTAATTGATATTTTGACATTTAGGTCATATTAGCACCAAAGATATTTGTTGTCACCTCGGTAGACATATTCCTAGAGAGAGGTTACAATAAAAATCTCCACTTTTGATTGGATTAAAGGCAATGACCGAAATGTATGTTCTTCGCTTATATAAAAAAATATCCTGTCATGGTATTTGTGGTTGCTCTCCTGTAAAATACAATGTATATGTATGGCAATAAAAAGGAAATTTAAATTGATCATATAGAGAAGGCGGTTATTTGTTTTTATGTACCTATGTAAATCGATTGCTGTCATTTCTGAAATAATTTTAAAACTTATATTTTATTTGAAAAAGTGCACTTTAAAGGGGATGGGACCACCATTGATTAGCACCAATTCTGGATCTGAAATCGAGGAAAATAGAATAGAATAGAATAGAATAGAATAACTCTTTATTGTGCACCAAAATAGATAAAAAATAGGTACATTAAAATAAACTTAAAAACTAAGTTATACACAAAGTCGGTCTTATCGCCAACTAATAATACTGCGCTAGAATTATATATATTACATATTGTATTATATATATTAGATTTTTTCAGATATGCTTACACGTTCAATGGTAGAACAATATCTGCTGTATCTGCTGTTTTTGCTATAGTTATTTACATCTATATTTAGATACATGAATCTCTACTCATTCTGCATAATTGCAGTTGATTCAGCAAACGTATTAGTGTGTATCACCATTGCCATAAAAGTGTCAGAACTGTTGCGTATTTTTATGTGCCAAAATATCGAACAAACAAGTGAGAGACAACAGTCACATATAGCCGCTATAAATGTCACTGTTGCGTCTTTTATAAATGACCGGGATCTTAAGCCAAATGAGCAAATCTATTGGCTGTACAACCCTTTTCCAAGTCATCAATTTTGTAGTGTAGAAATTATGGACATAACTACACTCAGTTTAAAGTAACCAAATAACTTGTAATCCCGAATTTCAATTTTCATATTTCTCTAAACATCTCAACGTACTTGTACTTATCTTCACGCCAAGTCCCCCTGCAGGGTAGGCAAGGAGAATGGAGTGCCAAATTATTGAATTTCGCTGAAAGCCTTTTATCCATAAATGTCAAAAGTGTAAAAAAAGTTCATTTAAATCTGTTAATAAATAATTACTTCAATATTTTTTTACAACAAGAATCTTTTACAATATTACAAATAAGATTGTAAATATTTTAAAAATATTAATAGGGTCTACATGTGTAATAAAATGGTAATGGGGCAAATAAAACTAACATATTATTATGTATAATTTAATAGAGCGAATCTAACAATTTGTATCGTTGGTTGCTACTTCTAACTATTTTGGTATTTGAAGATCTTGTAAAGGTCAAGCAACCAATAAATAATGCTAACTAATACTTAACCTGCTTCAACCAGCGATTAATATGATGCGTGAATTATTTTCTACTATTTCAAGTTCCGTTTGTCAAACTGAACTCTGTGAGGAATCTTGTCCAAAAATACTCTTATGCAACAGAATGATGTAACCACTGGCTTGGGGGCATTTGCGTTATTTTATTACAATTTGTTTTAACATTGACCTTTTTATGTGTTATAAGTGTGTGTGTTACGTGTATGCGTATCTGGAAACATAACTCTGAAATGCAGCAGCCTATTTCGTTGCGGATTTTTGTTTGAACTGTGATTTGAAATGATTGTTAGTTGCATTAGGATTAGAGACTGTCGGGGGTTATTGATGTTTTTAATTTTGTTAGTATCCCTGACTGGTTATTTTATACATTGCGTACATCACACGTGCTCTCCCACATACCCACTAAAAAAGTATCCTCACGCCTATATCTCCGAAAAAACAGAGGCACACCCAGGGTACCCACGACTAGCCGAAGATACGAAGTAATAAAATGTGATAGTTGGCAAGCCTATCGCCAACCGGGCACATATTCAATCCTGGGCAACTTTATCTTTATTAGAAACTTGAAAATACAAATTTTCTAGTTTATACAGTTATAATGTTAGTTTCACTAGGTATGTATTAACACCTATGTGTAACACACACACTAGATGGTAGTATTATACAGCAGTTGTCCGGATCGGTACCACCGTTGTAGTGGCAGTGCTCGACACTGTCTTGCTTCGCAATGGAAAGCAAGTTAGCCGGTAGACTTATACAAATCGCCTAAGACCAAGATTATGCCTCGCACCGATTATTTTTTAAATTATTCCATGGGTTACTGAATGGCTTTGAAATTTGGGTCAAGGTTAAATGGAGAGGACGAGTTGAAGGAGCGTCGATTACCTGTCTTATATGTTTTGGTTTAGGTGAGCAAATTAAGGAAATAGAGCTTGATTGAGTTCTATTTCACTCAGGAAAAGGACTTGAGGAGTCTGTGCGCGTTTAAGTTCACAGCCTCACTCGGATAACAGAATTAGAAAGAAGTATCTCTCATTACCGCACAGCTAGGTAGCATTTTTGGGATTGGGTGGGATAGACTGTGATTAGGCAGGGTAATAATAACAGTAAAACGATGTTTTTTGAGTAATTTATTGGTTCTCCCACCAATATTTTGACTTAGTCTTAAGACACAAAAAAGCCACAGCTTTTTTTAAATATTTATTGATGTCTACATACATCATAATATTACTTAATATAATACTCGTACTTATGATCTAATTTACCTTATACCAATTCTATACAGTAGTTTTTTACTATATGCTATCCAATTGGATCAAAACGGCTGCTCCTCAGTGGCCCTCTCTGCTGGAGCCCTCATGGCCCGCGGGGAGTGGGGGAAAGAATCAACCCGGACCTGAACCCCGTCCAGTACCCCGGAACAATAGGGCCTCAGTCTTGGGGAGATTCACCTCTAGACCCAGGGAGCGTATGCGGCCGACGACAATGGTTGTCCCCACCTCCGTCAGCCGCAACGTCTCACCCAAGTCCCTCCCCCTGGCTACGACTAGTGTGTCCTCCGCGTTGCACGCTACCCGTAGGTTTTTGGGCAGCACACCGCGGAAGAGCCAGTCGTAGCCAATGTCCCACAGGAGTGAGCCCAGAACGGACCCCTGTGGGACCCCGCAGGTGACGCGGCGGCGTACATGCCATCGCGTACTTTCACCAAGTCCTTGCGGTCCCGTAGGTAATCGGCCAACAGCTCCCGCTGACACAGGGGCACTCCATGGTAGCGGACCGCCTCCTGTATTGTTCTGTGCGGGAGACTGTTAAAGGCATTGTTGATGTCGAGAGACACCGCCAACACATTGTCGCCTTCGAACCGACACCTGCGTCCAGGCCTTGAGCCAGAGCAGGGCGTCTAGACAGGAACGCCCCGCCCTGAACCCGTACTGTGCCTCTGCAATAGCGCACCCTGTTCTAATCCAAACCAATCCAAATCTAGGTTGAAGTGGGGCGTCACGTCATTCATGTAGCGGCTTCCACCTGTTTTGGGGGAGATTTTTTAAACGTGCATTCGTTTTGTCAATTAATAGTTCTACGAACACACGTATCGCTGATGGTCATTGACATTCCTTTTGCTGATCGGTATTACCATGTATTATTACCAATACAAAGTTGTGCCGTACTTGAATTATCGAAATAAGTATAAAAGCTGCGGAAGATCATCAATCAATGATCACCTGCAAAACGACTATTCAGAGATTATACAATCGGAGAAACACGATCGGAGTAATGATTTAGGCTCCACGGTCGCCTCTTACCATCGACAGACCCGGGGGCTTGCTCGCTAACATCCATACTAATATTATAAAAGCGAAAGTAACTCTGTCTGTCTGTCTGTCTGTTACCTTTTCACGCCTAAACCACCCAACCGATTATTCTGAAATTTGGTATGTAGATAGTTTACATTCATGAAAAGGACATAGGCATATTATTTTTTGGAAATTCAACCCCTAAAAGGGTAAAAGGGGTGGCAAAGTTTGTATGAGAAGAATATTTTCATTGCACATTTTTTGCATTGCATTACATACATACATTACATTAGTACCAATGATGAAACTCGTGTTCCAGGGTTTTTCGAATTTCACCCCCAATGGGGGTTAAAGGGGGTGGCTAAGTTTGTATGGGAAATTTAATTCTATTGAAATATTTTGCGTGACACTGAAATAATGCTCTACAATACAAATTATGAGATAAATATCTAAGCGTTTTTTGAAAATCAACCCCTATGAGGGTTAACGGGGGTGGCACAATTTGCGTAGGAAAAATATTTAACAGTAATTTTTACCATTAGTCCATAACAATGAACCTCGTATATCAGTTTATCATTAACGAAAAACACACAAAGAAATTATGATACACATAGTAGCAAAATTGGTTAAAAATCCCTACTTCCCTACTAATATTATAAAAGCGAAAGTAACTCTGTCTGTCTGTCTGTCTGTTACGCTTTCACGCCTAAACCAGTGAACTGATTTTAATGAAATTTGGTACAGAGATAGAATAGACCATGAGGAACAACATAGGCTACTTTTTATTGCAAAAAACAGGGGAGAATGGGTAAAAAGAGGGGATGAATATTCATATAGAAATTCATCATTTTTAAAGCTGTAACAGTGAAACTTTGTATTTAGACACCTTATGATAAACGAAAGAACATAGGCTACTTTTTATCACTAAAAAATTAGGGAGAATGGGTAAAAAGAGGTGATGAATGTTCGTATGGAAAATCGTTATTTTTGAAGATAATAATAATAATAATAACAGTGAAACTTTGTATTCAGACACTTTATTAGGAATAAAAGAGCGTGGGCTACATTTTATAGCGAAAATTGGGGGAGAAAATTGGGGTAAAAACAAATGACGAATGTTCGTATGGGGAATCGTCATTTTTGAAAATATAACAGTGAAACTTTGTATTTAGACATTTAATGAGGAACGAACATAGGCTACTTTTTATAGCGATAATTTAATAAAAAGTATACTTATAAATCTTACTATAAAAAAAATAAACATGGAAACGTGCAAAACCACGTCACCGCTAGCAGTTCGTGTATATTTTTTTGTAAGAGCTCGGAACCGAAATCTATACTATCTATATTAATATTAAAAAGCTAAAGAGTTTGTTTGTTTGTTTGCTTGAACTTTCAGAGTTAGAAAGTCCATTTATCGAAGAAGGTTATAAGTCATACATCATCACGCTAAGATCAATAAGAGCGGAGCACCAATGATAATTGTTTCAAAATCGGGGGATTTTTTGCTATTGAGAGCTTGCGCTGCGTTAACGGCAAAAGTTTCGTAAAAATTAATGTATGAAAGAATTGTTCCCCTTTAAAAAAGTCCTAAAAAAGTCCGCGACAGCACATTTCTATTTTTTAGGGCTAGCTCACTATAACCTTTTTTTATACTAACCAAATTTGTTTCAAAATAATGCATTATTTGCGAAGGTTATTTTATAAACAGGGAAGGTTAATCCTTATCCAAAAAAATACGTCATTCATCACAAGTATTTAATTTAAAACAAAATTGCATTTCACATCACTCGATTTGAATGAATATCTTAACAGTTTTAAAATAACACTATCAAATAGAATATAATCACTACGTTAACACTATAGCTTAAAGACCGCGCGACACAGACGCGTGGTATGCGCGTGGTTGACTCCTTATGGAACGGTTGTGCTCAGTGCACTACTATCTAAATTTGTTCTTTCCAGAAAATCATCGTGTAATACTTTTTAGATGATATTCAAATAAAAATAGATTAAAGTTTGAAGAAGGACGTAGGCTGTTTTTCATCTTAAAATTGCGTTGGAGAGTTAAATATTAAATAAATAGACTACGCGGGCGAAGCCGCGGGTAGCAGCTAGTATGACATAAAAACATATTTTCACCAACTAACCAAAACATAGATACCAACGGATACAGATAGAACACCCGTAAACAGTAGTCATGTAGATGTATATCGTCACCTATGATATTAATAATGGCAGACAGTCAGTATCTTGACCCGGACTTAAACCAGTTTTTGGAAATACGTCCATAAATATATTAATAATTAAAATACTTACTCTATATCAAAAAGTGACCAAAAAGTACAGATATTCGAAAGCCTCGTAGTTTTCGTTTTGCTAGAACTTAGTGCAAAATTTTGTAGGAATCACTTCCAAGGATGATTAATGATTTTCCTGCGTTGTTTTTTAGTACCCGACGGAAAAGAGGGTGTTATAATTTTTACATGTCTATGTGTCTGGCAACAAAGTTCCAAAATCCAGCAACCGACTTTTTACAGATTTTTTTGGTATGCACTTTGATTAGCAATTGTTCTTAGATGCATTACGAATAGGTTATGTCGCAGGCAATTGCCTTTTTTTTAATTTTATTACTACACCACTGGCTATTTAACATAGATATTGTATTTATATATCACGCATGCACTCACACATTGGGTATGTGTAGGTAAGTTAGGTTGTGTAGCTAGGTAAGTTTTTTTTAACATTCTTCGATAAGTTACACAAATTGAATCTAGTAATTTAGAAAGGCGGGTTGCACTCCGGGAGTGCCGGCAGAAGTGAAAACTAGAATATTAACGTTGTGCATTTTTGATATTTTGGAATGGTTAGGGAATCATTTTGCATAAATTGCTTTTTATTATCAGCATGAAAGCACTATCATTTATGTGGTATAAAACAATAGTCTTGTGCTTAATCAGACATTTTTGGGTTCGTACTGTAATCGTACAATCCGTAAATTGTACTAGTACACCTTATTAGTACTACTAGTGGTACCTATTGGTACCTATTGGTACTCTGTGCTAAGCCATGAAATTTCAGTACCCCACCTACCTACTAATACGGCCACCTCATAATTTACCTCGGCCAGTTAAAATAATAAGTTAAATTAAAATAGTAATACTTATGAGATAAAATATGATGAAATATTTAATTTTTCAAACTTATACATAATTAAATTCAATATAATAAATATTTATTTACCGATTTTCCTACTATTATTATTTCCTTTGTTAAACTTACAACTATTTCGAAAATAGCTAAACTTCTTCAAAATGATGTACTGTAATTTATATTAACTGAAAAACTTTGGTGTACCTACAAGCCGCAAACAAATTAAAAGATGTTTTACTAAACTAATATCTATTTTATCTACCACAAACTGCAAAGCATTCAAAGCAAGAAACAGTTTACACTTTACAGTACAATTATTTAACACAATCAATCAAGCGCTGAATAAAATAAAGTGTCAAATAATATCTTTCTTCTTTCTTTCTTTAGGTTTTGGTCTTCACGTTAGTATTTAGCCATTAGTCAAGTAGAAATTTGCATCAAATTTTATATCAATTTCTATTAATTTTAATTAGTCATCAGTCATAAGAGTCAGAAGTCATGTCAGGCTCTTGGGTAAAGCGGTGGCCTGTATACTCAAGCTCATGTAATGAGATTTGGCGGCAACGAGGAAATACACGATCCGCTAATTTCTTCATGATTATTTCATTTGTGCACTTTCACTGAATAAAATTGTACAAAATGCCACCAAAATTGACTAATTTCACTCAATATTAACACGAAATTCAATAATTATGAAAAAACTTCGACCATCTTTTCTCTCGATGGTGCCAAAACTCTCGTCAAATAATATCACACAGAACGTTTAATAGTTAAGCGTTTAAACACTGTCTGATTCCATTTAATAGTGAATTGTGATAAAATAGCAAATCAAGCGCCGAATGAAATAAAGTGTCTAATAATATTACACAGAACATTAAACAGTTAAGAAAAGCGCTTTCTGATTCTATTCGAGTTTATTGTGATAAAATAGCAAATAAAGCGCTGAATGAAATAAAGACGTCTAATGATACATACAAAGTTTTACGCTTGTCGTAGCGTTAAAGCGCTGAATGTTGCATTATAGCTATCCGTCTTCTTCTTTCTTTCTTTCTTTAGGTTTTGGCCCTTGCGTTAGTTTTTTGCCATTAGTCAAGTAGAAATTTGCATCAAATTTTATATCAATTTTAATTAATTATAATTATTCAACAGTCATAGGTCGTCAGTAAAGTCATGTCAGGCTCTTGGGTAAAGTGGTGGCCTCATTACTCAAGCTCATGTAAAAGAGATTTGGAGGCAACGAGGAAATACATGATACGCTAATTTCTTCATGAATATTTCATTTGTGCACTTTCACTGAACAAAATTGTACAAAATGCCACCAAAATTGACAAATTTCGCTCAATATAAAACGCTTCGACCATCTTTTCTCTCACGTGTCCATGATTCCAAAAAAGTGTACAACGCCGCTAAAGAAGTTTTCACTTCAATAATCTAATAATTAAAGTACTCGAACACAAGCAGTCACCCACACCAGGTAGAGGTGTTATATACCAGTTTGCCCGAATTGATACCACCGCTGTATGTGTATGTGTGTGCTTGACTGTGGCATCATGACTTTTGAACGGAGGTACCAATTTTAATGCAGATTTTTTTTTATTTAAAAGATGTGATTGAGTTGGTTATTAGCTATATTAAATGTAGGTTTTATTGGGGGCCAAGAAATTTAAACAGGAGGATAATAAAGGTTTTTAATAGAATTATAATAAATTGTAGTTTATCTTTAAATCGTCCATTTACGTCCAGAAGATTTGCTGATCCAATTTCCATATTTTGAAGAGAGCAAGCTTGCGGGGTAACTTGTTTTGATAAAAAACATGTTTATCCTTAATGCTATTCTATAGTCAGAATGTGTTTTATTGTCTGTCTGCCCCTGTCAAACTGTCCCTAACATCAATCCATTGACGTATTCTGACTTACACGGTAGGGTTACTCACGCAAGAGCTTTATGATCCCAGCATTGGATTAGCTACCATCAGCATTTTCGGTGTCTTCACAAAAACAATAATAGAACTACGTACAGAAGACTCACTGATGTATACCCCTAGAACCGTACCCATATTAGACTTAAGTTAACAGTACCCTGGGGTAATAGCGTACCCGAATACAAAAAAGGCACTAACAATCAAGTAATAAACAATTAATTCACATAGATCTTTTTAACAATTATGACAATTTTATAATAAAACATAAAATACACAGCACATACAATAGCACAGTAATTATCTATACAGTCTTGTCATAATTTGTTCTGATGCTCATTACAATTGAACGATTTGCATTTGGCACACTGAGGATAAGATTTTCGGTCTTTAAGCCTTGGGCAGCTGGAACATTTTAAAGATTTGAAAACCAAAGGGGTTGCTGCACCTATTGTTTTTTTTTCCACAAGATGTCTCTTATAGTTATTTGTAGGGAAGTCGGCAAAATCTCAATGAAATATCAATCTCAAAATCTGATTTCCAGCTGGGGCTATGTGAGATCAAAAGCGAGCATCTTCAAGTTACGTGCGTCTATTCTTGAAATCTTGCTTGTTAGTGGCATTTGATGAACGTAGCAATATCATGAAATTAAACCCCATGATATTTAATGTCCCATAGAGGACACAAAAACAGCAGTGGCGAGTTTTGCGCGGAGGATGAAAGATATTATTTCTCTGTGTCATGCAAATTTACCACAATTCTTTTGTATTTTTCTGCCTTTACCATTTAAATCATTTGGAACACTGAGGACAGTAATCGGAAAAGTATTATGAGAACCCAACTGCGAAGACTCCTCAAGTTCTTTTAAATCCTGAAGTGATTCTACCTCTAAATCAACAGGACTCTCGGCAACTCCAAAATTATTTTCCAAGCGAAAATCTTCAAAAATCTCATAAGATTCATCTTCTGACTCCTATTATATTTCTTCTGTTCTCTAAAAGAATTCAAATAAATGCTTTTTTTTCAAAGGTCAATTACCAAAAGATTATAAAGAGTATGAAAGTTTGAGAACCGTAACTATTGTATGCAGACGGAGTCGAGGATAAACAATTAGTATGTTCACCCCAAGAGGTAGGCAAAGGCACAACCTGGGCACCTACGACTAGCCGAAGACACTAAATATCATAATGTGATAGGTGGCAAACCTATCGCCAACCGGGCACATATCCAATCCCGAGCAACGTTTTTTTTTATTAGAAAATTGGAAAAACCAATTTTCTTTTTGTTGCCAATTAAAAAAATCCGGTACCTCATGCAGTTAAATTCAAAAACTAAATCGCTAGACAAGAGAGGCGATAGCTAGTGTGGAATATCATGTATTCTAATTGATAGGATTAGGTAAATAGCCAAATGATATATAGGCAAATATTTTGATTTGTGTTCTCAGATTAATATCTAGTTACTATCTCCAAGTTTTTCTCACTATATCAGGTAATAAATTATTAACAGT
>NJDC01000076.1:188915-202281 GCA_002245475.1 Calephelis virginiensis | reverse complement strand
ATGTGATAGGTGGCAAGCCTATCGCCAACCGGGCACATTTCCAATCAGGACCAACATTTTTTTTTACTTAGAAAATTGGAATTGTTGGCCGACCCGGGATTCGAACCCGGGACCTAATGCAGTCAAGTCCAACACCCGGACCGCTGACCACAGAGGTTTATTTAAATAATAAATAAATAAAGTAATTATGGTTTTTGGTTTCACTTCAAATGAAATAAAACATTCACTTTAAAATAAAAAAAGACTCAAAACTCTTCTAGCTACTTACATCACACTTTTCAATTTCACATTTCCCAATTCCCTGATAAATTTGACATTTTGTGTTTTAAAAAATCGCACAACACAACCTGCAGTGATACGTATTATAAATCACATAAAGTGAATCACTATTTTTATTGTTTTATTTATTTCAGAAGACATTGAATGTAATCTTCTTGTTATAATTTTACTCTCTTGACATTAATTAATTGCCACGTCTTATATAAATTTGAGATCAGACGAGAATTTCAAAACTATGTTTTCATATTCGGAAGCGTCCGAGTTATGTATATTATATTTTTTACAAACTTTACTATTTCATAAAGACGTCAAGATTATTATAATTATGTAAATTAGCATTTTTTTTAATTAATAGTTGTAGGTACCTACTGCTCATCACTGATATCATTAACATGTTTTTTTTAATTATGAACTGTCATAAGACATCCATTATTCTGCTGACAAAAATATTTCTTTATAACTCATTAATCATTCTCTGACAAAAGTAACATAAATACAAATTGTTATAGCTATTTAATAAAATAAATTCCTAACTATAAATAACAAATTAAAATAATTTAGTTGAAGTATTTTCATATTTTCAATTTTCATCTGTCACATGTCCATTATTATGGCAACAAAAATATTTATTTTATGATTCTAATTCATTAGTCAATTTATAATGTAAATTATAAAAACATTATTGGTTATGTCTATTCAATTAAATAAGAACTAACTTTACACAAATAACAATATTATATTTCGGTCTGTCTTTGTGTTACAATGAAAAAATGCGAATTGTGTGTGAATTACTTAGCGAAACTATAAACTAAACAGAATATGTAACAATGCCTAAAAAATCCTTTATACTTATTCATAAGATTTTCTTCTGTGATAAAATTATGTCGGATCACTGTGCTTCTGGTATTTTCTAAAACGGCTAGACCATTTTTTTTCATTTAGTATCTTTAATTTTTCATCTCTAACTAGTTTTTGATTTTGAGTATTGTATTAAGATATGAACCTACAGGCTGTAGACATGAAGAAAAGTATTTAAATAATTATGTCTGAATTTTAATAAATGAGAATTAAGAAATAAAAGAAACCACGACTTAATGAAAACAATGTAGCAAGAAATCTTTTAAAGAAAATTATAATTTTACCATATATTTGAATGTGAAATATTCGTTCTTCTAGCTACAGTCAGTAGAGATGACTACCTTTGCAGTGTAGAGGTGTACATGGCAAAATATACATTTCAATCTACGATCAAATCGCTATGATATTATCCGAGGGTGGTGTCAAGAGTCTCCGAAACCGTCGTGTTTGTATGAAAAGGTTAATGAATGTGGAGGAAGCCAAACAAGTCTGCCACGATAGTGAAATTTGGTACTCGATACCCTCGGCCTACCATGTTAGGAACTTGGATTGAAGATATGCATGTATGCCAATCTATAACATATAAAAAAACTCGTGTGTTACCACTATTTGTAACTTAAGAACGGCTTCACTACATAGTATAAAACAAAGTCGCTTTCTCTATCCCTATATCCCTGTGACTCTTTTTTATGCTTCAATCTTTAAAACTACTCAACGGATTTTAATGGGGTTTTCTTTAAAAGATAAAGTGATTAAAGAGGAAGGTTCATTGTATGTATATTTTATTACCGTGCAAAGTCGGGGCGGGCTGCTCGTAACCTATAAACTCTATATAAAACTATAACTTTGGAAAAAACGATAATTTATTTTCTCCCTGAAGGGGTGGAACAACGTTCGCCGTAATAGCTAATTGAGTATAAAATCAAGGGTTTAGTGGCTTTCGGGCAAAATCATGGGCTATCACTATTGCGTCCTGTGCGAACTAGTACCTTGCGCAAAACCGGGGCAGTTCACGAGTTATTATTAGTCATGCATATATTATTCATTATAGCGGTTATTATATTAAGAATACCATTAAAAAATCCTTATTTTTGCTACAATAAATTTACACTTTAATGATCAATTACTACATGAATCCCATTAATTCTAGAAATTCTTTCAAATATATTCAAAAATTAGTCTCATGGAGGGAGCTATTTAGATGATTGATACATAGTCTGCCGAAACATATTAAATCTGGTCGAAAACAAGATTTTTATCAAAATTAATCGTTTTATGGGCTCTCCATAAAATTCGTTAGCATTATTTATATAAAATATAAAAACTTTAATTATTTCACTGACATAACGTTTTATGAGTTTACCATATTTGGCTATTTGGCTAGTTTGACCTCACTTTAACTATCAATCTTACTGTTTCTTAGATTTTGAGTAACATAATATTTAATAACTGTTTGAAAGATATCATAAGACCATAACATAGACACATAAAAAGCGTTATTTCTCCCACTAGCACCGTAAAATCCCCAAATTAAAAGAAACAATTCATGTCCTTATTCAACATCAACTGTACTACAATACATAGAACATACTCAAACTCGAAATAAACATAAGTAAATCGTAACAGAGATCAGAGAATGGTAATATACATACGCACAAATCTTCACGCCATGTCCCTTACGGGGAGGCAGAGAGTACCGAGTGACAAATCTTTTAGGATCTCCCTTCCTGCCTGCATGCCCCTACATTAAAGCCATTTCATAAAAACACGTCGGTTTCAGATACTCGCCACCATTTGATCGCGATTGATTGACAAATGATTTGATCGTGGAATTACAACCTAGTTCTCTCCTGGTATCCATATCTATTCACCCATCTCCATTCACATTGTATATTTGCTTTGTCAATCTTTCATCTGTCATTCTTTCCACATGAACGAACCAGCGTAGCGTGTCCTTTACTTTCTTTCCAACCCAAAATTTTGTGGATCTATCCCATTCTTATTATTTTTCTGATACACCAAAATCTCGCTTCCATACAACAACGTTGGGATAAGAATTATGCCGTTGACTCAAGCCCGTTGACTCAAAACATCGCTTAAAAATATCAATATGAGTCCGTTAAGGCTCCATACTTAGTCAGCCAGAAGAACCAATCAGCGCACTCCCCCGTTCCATGATTACTATGAAATATTGCGCTCTAAAGTAAATGTCTTAAGTGCCAAATCACTATTTTTGACACTATAAAAGTAATTTGAAAAAAATATAAAAACTGAAACAGTCATCTTTTAGGTATAATAATTATCTATGATTATGTTAAATCTGGTGTCGATATTTTCATAATTGAAGTAGACAGATGGGTTTTGCTTTCAAAAAAGGGTTAACTTTTTGATTTTTTTCTATCGAGCAAAGTGAAATGAATCGTGTTTTGGAAACACTAGTTTTAAAAAGCATATTAATGTTAATCTTGTGTATTTTTGTCGCCAAGATCCATAATTACTTTGTGTGAAAAAAACAGTATATTGCTGACGTATTTTAGCATACATGGCCCCTTAATGATGAGTTTTACCAATATCTGACTAGACTTAGTAAAGCAGATTAACACCCCTGGCGGCAAGAGACAATTGTTGCTTATACGTTTCTATCGTACGTTTGGGTTCTTAAGCCGCATGCCTATCTCATGCGGCTTAACCAAGCTTAGGGCTTAACCGATAGCCGTACCCTCAAGCACGGAACAAGACAATGTTGAGTGCTGACAAAATGGTGGCAGCAATAAGCAAGGCAGTGGTTCTTGTTAGGGCGAGATTTTACAAGATTTTTTTACCATCAAGTGACTAACTGCTCTGTGGACGAGTAGGCGATGGAATCATCCTATCCCGACGCCAACTAAACTAACGTCAAACCAAGCATTTGTCTCTTGACTAATGTTGCCCAGATATTGTATTTTATATTCTCTCGCCATCAAATAATTTAAACTATAAAACTATCTTAAACACACATATCTTCCCGGCAAGGCCTATGTTTACTATATTATTATCACATTATATTACCTACCCGGAAAGGGACTTGGCGTTACTACCTTTCGGACCGGAAGAGGACATTGATAAACACAACGAAAAGACAAATTACTCAAATTCAATCTTATTCAAAGTAAGCAAAAATATGCTTGTCGTTGTAAAAGGGGGTTAGTCCACGATAATAATAAACAAAAATACTTAGATAAATTTAATAATTACACAGATATCCAGATGTTTATTACACAAATTTCTACCCCATCGGGAATCGAACCCGAATTCGCAGTTGATCGATGACGTTTGGATTGGCCTCTTTACCATTCGATCATGATGCAGTCAATTATGGTGTCAGGAATAGGTAAGACAAGGGATCCCTGTAGTTGATACACAGTACTATACCAATGGACTTGTAGGTGATGATACATTTAACCATTGACGAGTCGCCAAACAGGACAGGTAGACTATAAACTACTATTAAGTCTATCAGTTGGTAGCACACATAATAGTTATATAACATTAAGTAACTATGTAACTATGTATCTGAGACGATTGACGTTGTCCTGTAATCGTCTCCTGATTATAACTGACGCAACAAAAAAGGATTTACGAAATCGGTCCATCCATTTACACTTGATGATAATATGGATTCAATTTTATATACAAGACTTTTCTTATAAAAGGTTCATATGAAAAGTCTCCTGACAATAAATAACATAACAAACAAAGAAGATTTAGTCTTTGGTACATTCGTTCGCGCGTGATCGAGAGAAGTAGGGATTCATTTTTAGATACGACTAGCCAACTCGGCGAATTTCGTGTCGCTTGACATTACCGGCTACTAACAGTTTTAGTGGATAAATGAAATAATATTTTTTCCTATTTCCCCGGTTTTTTTCTTCATAGAAACCTTCTCATGATAATAACTAACACAAAAAAAGCATTAGCAAAATCGTACAGGCGTGATGCGAAGACCACGCGAAATGGGGATTTCTTTTTATGTAACATTATATAGACTAGCTGAGCCGACATGTGTTGCCGTGCCTTTACTGTGAATATTGTGTTTTGTTTTAGTAATCCTTTTCTTGACGATAACAGAAGTAACATTAAAAAATATCAAAATTGGATCACCCCTTCACGCGTGAAGCCATTACCAAGGGAAATGGGGATTCATTTTTAAATATAAGAAGAAAAGCTGTTGGTATCTTTCCTATTTTACGTATTCGTATTTTCATTTTTCTCTGTAGCTCAGCTTTTTGTATATTTAATAGGCAATTGGATTTGATGCTTTTTCACAGTGTTTTTAAATCATTTGTTTTGTATTTTTATTTGTAAAACTCTTTTATAATCGCACTACTTCGAATGGATCGACCGATTTTATGATTTTTTTATGTAATTTTGATAGATATGAAAATGGGTCGTAAAATACGAGTATAAAACACATTGCCAGGTGATATATGGCAGAACGTTTGGCGGATCAACTAGTAATAATAAAGCCATATTTCGTAAATATGTATGTGCCGAAATCTTGAGATAAGGTTTTAAAATTCCAATTCCTAATGTCGACGGAGGTTAACCACCCTAAATTTAGACAACATATTTTTCTAATTTTATTTAAATTTTCGCTCCATTTTACCAAGTTCAAGGCATTATTTAAATAAGGAAATAAAATTTCTCGTATTTTATTTGGAAATCAATTTATTTCGTTTTATTACTCACACCTGTTTTTTTTATATCGCAAACATATTATATAAGAAAAATTATAAAAAACATAAAAACCAGACTACAATAAACTGAAACATAAGATTATAAAAGGCCTATTACCTACGTTATGCAATATTAAACATAGTCTAATTAGACTCGACCGAATGTCGCATGGTGTATACTATGAGTAAGGAAGGTAGCCTGTCTTAGGGTTTCATTCCAATTATCAAAGATCTTTGTCCAATGTGCCTTGGGTCAAACATCTTGGAGGACTTCATTCAAGTTACTAATAGCATCGAAATTCGATAAAAAATTTGTTTACCCTCATGAACATTAACGATTTTGACATTTTAGTGAAAAAATCAGTGTTGCCACTTTTATTTGGAGAAAATGCTAAACTTTAGGTTTAAAATTTTAGGTTATAGTGTAGATTCTAAGAAATACGCAACGGCCTTAATCTTTAAGTTAAAGTGTTTGTTTTTAATACATATCGAAATTGCAATAATAAAAATGGAAAGAAAATCAAATCTTCACACCTATATCTTTGAAGAGTTGGGGATACAAGGAAAGCACCCACGAATAACCGAAGTTACTAAACTTAGTTCCACAATGTGGTAAGTGGCAAATCTGTCACCAACTGGGCACTTTTTCAATACCGGACAACGTAGAAAACAACAAAAACAGATTTTAAGTTGCCCAACCAGGGAATCGAACCCGAAATCTCAAGTAGTAAGCGCCAATATTTGATAGCTAGACCACAAAGGCGGTGATGAATGACGATAAAAATCTCACATAAGTAATGGCTATTCAGGGCCGACATGTTTTTAGCTGAAATAATGAGACGAAACTAACAATATCTAAGTCATATTAGTCTGTCGAGTGGACTAGATACGATGACTATAAACGGATATGTATATTTACGAATAGTCATCAACAGTAAGAAACGCAGATATTTGCTTAACAACGACAAAGTGTTGCCCTACTAATCCTACTAAAAATCTAATCTAAATCCTACTAATTGCAAAATCCGTCTTCTTTTATGTGTTATTAAATTTTCTGAAAACAGTGCGGAAAAAGAGAGTATCAAAAGTTTGAGATGTCTGTATCTGTAAGAGTGTGCGTTTCTATGGCATCATAACTTTTGAACGGATGGGACGATTTCGATGTGAATTATTGTTTGAAAGCTGATTGAAATAGTTATTAACTATAAATAAGTTTTTTCGAGGATTATTGAACATTTTTAATTTTAATGTTATTCGTGTCTTCTTAAAAATAGCATCAACCAACCCACGATTAAACGTGGTGTATCTTCACATTCTTGTTATTTTATACCTTTCGCCTGTGTATTCTACAAAAAAATGAAATTTGATATTATATATTACATCTGCTATGATAAACTATAGAGCCATTAGTTGGTGTTAATGTTTTAAAATATTCTTTTTTTATGATTCATGAGATCACCACCTGTATATTTCAACTTTAAACCGGAAAAGAGATGAGTATTTTTATTTTTATCTATATGTAGCAATCAAGTTGATTATATTTTATTTATTCAAAAATTGTGTAGGTTTTGACAAAGTTCCGGCGAAGACTTGTTCTCATCAAACATCATGCAAATCACCAACATTCGTTCTCCTCAAACTCGTTATAATTGGAAACTAGGGTTTCGTTTTTCTACAGATCATACTTTGAATGGAACCCAGGAACCTTGCAGTCACCATCGGATGCACTGATTTTTGTATTAGTTGGTATCTCCTGTACATAAAAAAATGCATTTATGTCTTCTTATATAGAAGAAGAAATGTGATAGAAAAAAAAGAAGACATGTACAAACATATACGCATATGCAAGTATACATGAATGCATGTCTTCATGCCATGTCCATATTGAAGTGAGCAAAGATGTTTTGGCGCCATTGGAGAGAAAAGATGGTCGAAGTTTTTTCATAACTATTAAATTTCGTGTTAATATTGAGTGAAATTAGTCAATTTTGGTGGCATTTTGTACAATTTTGTTCAGTGAAAGTGCACAAATGAAATAATCATAAAGAAATTAGCGTATCGTATATTTTCTCGTTGCCGCCAAATCTCGTTACATGAGCTTGTGTAAAAAGGCCACCGATTTAGCCAAGAGCCTAACATGACTTACTGACGACTTACGACTGATGACTAATTAAAATTAATTATAATTGATATAAATTTTGATGCAAATTTCTACTTGACTAATGGCTAAATACTAACGTGAAGGCCAAAACTTAAAGAAAGAAAGAAAGTGAGCAAAGAGTATCGAGTCAAAATGTCACGGTTTAAACAAAATGGTTTCCTTTTTCAATTATTTGAATGGCCAAAGAATATATTTCTCTGCCTGGGTAGGTATTTCCAGGAAATCACACCTTAAGCGTCTTTAAAAAGATTAAATGCATTAAAAATATCTCCAAGTCCATATCGTTCTCGATGAAGAGAGTAGAGAAGTAGGGATAGGTACAACCAGATCGCCTACTAATAATAATTTTTTAAACGCCTCTGTTGTGCCTCTGTGATCTGGCGGTTTGGGTTTAAACTTGACTGTATGAGGTCTCTTGTTCGATTCCTGGGTTGGGCAACAGAAAAATGTGTTATATATTAACTAAACATTTGGTTCGTTGCCCGGGGATTGGATATGTGCACGATGGGCGATAGATGTGCCGCCTATCATATAGTGGGACTTCTTTTCTTTGGCTGATTGTGGTTAGCCTGGGCGTTACGGGCGTGTAATGATACTTATCCAATCCTGGGCTGGGTTTTATAGAAAGTTGAGAGAACATACTTTTAATTTCCCGAGTCAGGAGGTTACGTAAACTGACAATTAGTACTAGAAAAGAACTAAGGGAATAATGAAAAACACTGATATTGCAGTGATATAGCGGTAGTACTTCTCGCACAACTGTGGATCCACCACCTAATCTAAATGTTTAATTTAAATAATGGTAAGAGTAAGAGTTTGTAATAGGTAAATGTGGTAGATACAAGCGTATGGAAAAATTCTCCGGCCGGTTTTTACTGATTGATTTGCGGACATAATCAGTATTTGGCACTGTAGTATTCCAGTACATTAGCTGTTACAACCAGGCCACAGGGCAGCAACACATTTATAACATGTAGGTATGGCGTCTATGGGCAGTAGTTATCTTATATCATCAGGAGGACGAATAGAACTTAATTTACGTGCATATATATTTTCATGCTTAATTCCTTCCACGGTATGCAGAAAGTACCAAGTGATCATGATCCTTGAAGACCCAGCCAAGCATTCTCTACATTCACACACGCTTGTTTCAAAAACTCTTGATACCGCCCTCGACCTATCTACCTTTAGGTAGATAAAGAGACAGAGGTATACAATATTATGTTAGGTTAACCTTTGATTTGGCATTCTTTCCACAGAATCAAGCCAATGGAGCCCGTGCTTTCTTATTTATACACAACATAATATGTACATTAATTTTTATTGATATTACCTTAGACAAATAATTATACGCAATACAAAACAAAAACGCTTGGAAATCAAAACTACCGATGCTAAGGCGTGGCAGAGCAATTTCCAATTAAGTTGGGCATTACTAGTAAAAAATATCAGTCGTCTTTATTGATCAAAATACATTCAGTCAAAAAAGTATCGGGAATTGAATATTTGTTTATGGTTCCAATTTCAAATAATAGTTTTTTTTTGTTGTTAGAATGACACAACTGCCTTAAATTTTAGCCTAGGTTAAATAGGTCGTTACCAACTGGTGGTAGAGTTCTGTACAACTTGACCAGATAGGAATCCATCGACTTGCCTATTCCGTGATGACATTGTGATTTTCCGGTACTTAGGGTAGCATTGCCGACGGCTTCAGGACCGCGACTCATCAATACCATCTATGGTGTCTATAGACCTCGATTCTTCTTTTCTTTCTTTCTTTAGGTTTTGGCAATCTCGTTAGTATTTTGCCATTAGTCAAGTAGAATTTTGCATCAAATTTTATATCAATTATAACTAGTCATCAGTCATAAGTCGTCAATAAGTCATGTCCAGACCACGATTGTCTCTTATGATCGAGAGAGCCATACGCTTGTCCGTTGTTTTATAGCATAAAGATAACAACTAAGGCTTCGGTTGGAAATACAACATTACCTCTACGTGTATAGGTGACGTGGGTTTCTTACTGTTAGGTAATTCATCATCTTATTTTCTTACATAAACTAAAATAACAAAGTGGCGACGTTGTAGAAAGACGTTAACAATTAGGATAACAAAATGTTATCCTATTTAAGATGAACACGGAGATATTAAATTTAATGGCGTCCATTTGTAAATATCAAATATCAACAACATTATTAAGTCTCGCAAAAGAATTGAACTTATGACAACCTTCTTATATATTTTACTTAATAATGTGTTAATAATAATAATGTTACTTAGTAATAATGTCTGTCATATTTTTTATTAGATACTTCACACTACGATGGCATCTGCGACGTAGTTACTGGACGGATAGGCGGTGCCGCTCACATGGGTCCCCAATGTCAGGAGCCTTTGGAGCCTGGACAGCTTCTTTGTACTAGCAGAAGTTTCTACCCCTTCGATAAAATTGGTTGCAACCAAATAATAATCAAAGTTATTTAAAAAAAACGCAATAATATATTTTTACTAATTTACGAGTATAATTCACTAGATATTATAAAACAAAGTCGCTTCCACTGTCTCAATAGATTTTGATGCGTTTTGTTTTAATAAATACAGTGATTGAAGGGGTATGTTTATATCTATATTTCATACCCGTGCAAAGCCGAGGCGGCTCGCTAGTTGGTGATAAAAATGTTAATTGCAACATAGTAAAACTCACCTCAAAACTATGACTCACTTTAAAATAATAAAATAATGAAGTGAAAAGTATACGTGTACTTTATAAGTAATATGTACAATAATAGTGTATTACAGATTGATCATTACTTAATATTGATACCGAAATTTAGTCATTGATTCATATTTAAGTAAATCTTGATGGATGATTAGAAATTAAACTGACTTACCTTGTGAAATTTAATTTTAATTATAGGAGACCTCAAACCGAAGAATCTTATACACCGACCAAGGCGTGTATTGAAATGGCTGGTTTTTGCTTTTTTATTAAGACTGTCCTACAGCTCGAAAAAAATGTTTATTTAGTTTTGGAACGACGTTCCTTACCGCAATCTTGGAGGAAATAGGGATTTTGCTGCGCGAACGAACTGAAAAAATGTGATAGTAAAAATCGTAAGAAAAAACCGTAAAATAAAACCGTTGAATGAGACAAGCTCGTAGTTTATAATACTTTTCTCTTTCTCCCTCACTCCACCATGCCAATGCATAGTATATACTCATAAATTGTGTCGATTCTAAATTAGCCGTATTTATATATTTTTTTCTAAAATAAAAGCAGCCTAAGTTACTTCTTATTACATCAGTTACATGCCAGTGAACGTCTTGTCAACATATCTGAGGTTAGCCTGAACACACAGACAGACTGACAAAAATTGTAGAAAAAAATTGGAATATGTATAATACATATATTCATAGGCATGTAGTGAGAAGCGGGTAATTTAATATTACAAACAGACACTCCAATCTTATAACATTATTTTATTTAATAATTTCAAATAAAGTGTCACACACGATGATTACGTAAAATTTAAAAAAAGCATTTTTACTTGAGAATTTCTCTGTTAAATAGACAATCTGCCTTCCTGCCAGACAGCTCGCAAAAGGGGGGTGAAGATTAAATGTGTCATTACCACCAGGTCTAATAGTCCTAGTGATAGAGTGCTGAGCTGCAACTTTTCCGGTTAGATATCCATCGCCTTACCAATTCCTGCCGCCGTAATGACAACGTCATATTGCAAGTTGCACGTGCAAGTTGGGACTAGCACCTTGAACACAGGACAGTTACGAATGTAGAATTTCTATGGTTTCTATAGGCCATCATAGGCTCTCATCATCAGAAGAGCTGTGTGCTTATTCACTGTCTTACCACATAAAAAAAAAATTGTTATTGGTACCATTCTTTTTTTTTAGATATTGGAAGGCAAACAAGCAGACGGATTTCCTGATGGTAAGAAATTGGTGCGTTGACAACGTGAGGCCGGAATGTTAGGCGTCGTGCAAAAGTAAGTTTACCGGCTACCTTACCCTCCGAACCGGAATACGTCATGACGTTATGGCGGCAGGAATAGGTAAGGCGGTGGTACCAATACGGGTGAGTCACTGCGAAACTCTACCACATAGTTAGATGTCACGGTGCTAGTGGCGGTAAGCCTATGCTCGCCTTTTACGAGCTGCCTGACAGGAAGGCAGATGGTCTATTCTGTGAAGGAACCCGAACCAATACGGGAAATAATATTTTATTTTGTATAAATATCTTAAATGTTCTTTATGAGACGTGCTGCTGAACTTAATTGGTTCGCTCATTTTATAACACGAAGACCCCGCTGCGATTTACCAGTGCCACCAGAAATTTGAAATTATCCACAAATTAAATATATTGATATTTAATGTGATCTTAAAAACTATATTCAAGTTATTTGCATTAAAAATCTGATAATTTTTAGCTAAATTTAAAAGTATGAATTTATGATTAGGAATTAAACCGACTTACCTTGTGAAGTTTAAATTTAATTACAGGAAACCTTAAACCGAAGAATATTATAGACTTATTTATTCGACCAAGTCGTTTTCGACAAAGGACTTGGTCGAATAAGTATTTCTTTATTAGTATCATCGAATAACACAGGCATGTAATTGGTTTAATTTGGGATTAGATCAACTGTTATTTGTGTAATTGGTCTCAGGATAATAATTTACTTATGGTGTAAAGAGAAAACTAGTAAAAAATATTGCGTTGGTAATTACAACAATACTAAATACACTATACATATTGGCACGTACAGGTTTTCAACTTCGCTGAAAATTGATGGGGAGGGAGATTAAATTCAGGAGACGGACATAGGATTTTTTATCCCGTTCAAAAGGGAGGAAACTAGGAAAAAAAAATTTCAATTTATGCCATACAAACTGGTGGAACGAACATCGCCAGAATAACTGGTATATATATATATATATATATAAATGAGAGTCATGATAGAGACACAATTTGGAGCGGGCTGGAGGAGGAGGTAGCTTAGAACCAGTAAAAGGATTTGGAATACATTTTACTTGTTCAACAACGTTGAAATTAGGAAAAATAACATTTTATTTTTTCCCATACAAACTGAACGTGTCAAAGGAAGTTGGCCGGGACAGCTAGTTTCTAATTAAAAAAACATTACTCGATATCGGATAAGTGACCGACTAGCTATAGGTTTGTCAGTTATCACATTTATTTATTTATATATACCTATTTATCTATAACGTTCTCTTCACATGTTAACACAAATAATAGGTAATTCCTCTTCCAGAACGAACCTTTCCAAAACGAATCTCGGTAGATCGGACGGTAATTTTTTTGATCATAAATTGA
>NJDC01000076.1:151968-181158 GCA_002245475.1 Calephelis virginiensis | reverse complement strand
GCTACTTTTTATCACTAAAAAATGAGGAAGAATGGGTAAAAACAGGTGATGAATGTTTGTATGGAAAACCGTCAGTTTTGAAAATATAAATGTGAAACTTTGTATTTAGACACTTATTGAGGAACAAAAGAATATAGGCTACTTTTTATAGCGATAATTTAATCAAAAGTATACTTATCAACCTTATTATAAAAGAATATAAACATGGAAACGTGCAAATCCACGTCACCGCTAAATGTGTTTAGTATAGACAAATTAATTTTTCAGATTTTTCTCTTAATAAAATGAACCGAAACTCGCCTTTTATGACTAAGTTGGTATGAAAGCAGTTCGTCTATATTTTTTTGTAAGAGCTCGGAACCAAAATCAGTACTATCTATACTAATATTAAAAAGCTGAAAAGTTTGTTTGTTTGCTTGAACTTTCAGTGCTAAAAAGTCGATTTATTAAAGAAGGCTATAGGTTTTACATCATCACGCTAAGATCAATAGGAGCGGAGCACCAATGATAGATGTTTTAAAATCAGGGGATTTTTTTCCTATTGAGAGCGTGCGCTGCGTTAACGGTGAAAGTTTCGTAACAATCATGTATGAAAGAATTGTTCCCCGTTAAAAGTCCTTAAAAAGTCAGCGACAATACATTTCTTTCTTTAAAGGTTAGCTTACTATAACCTTTTTTTATGTTAACCAAATTTGTTTCAAAATAGTGCATTATTTGCGAAGGTTATTTTATAAACACGATGTTAATCCTTATCCAAAAAATTACGTCATTCATCACAAGTATTTAATTTAAAACAAAATTGCATTTCACATCACTATATTTGAATAATTATCTTAGGAGATATCGCAGTTTTAAAATAACACTATCAAATGGAATATAATCACTACGTTAACACTATAGTTTAAAGACCGCGCGATATAGACGCGTGGTATGCGCGTGGTTGACTCCTTACGGAACGGTTGTACTCATTGCACTACTTTCTAAATTTATTCTTTCCAGAACATCATCGTGCAATACTTTTTGGATGATATTTAAATAAAAATAGACCGTAGGCCGTTTTTCAACTTAAAATTTCCACGAGTAGCGTTGGAGAGTTAAATATTAAATAAATAGACTACGCGGGCGAAGCCGCGGGTAACAGCTAGTTTAATTATATATGTAAGTATAATTCAAGTTTGTTACTGAATTTAAAACTTTTATCCGTACCGTAATGATATCGCACCTGAAATAATGACCTCTTTAATATAATAAAAAAAATCTTCTATCAATAAATATTTACGATATCAGCACAAAGCTATCAATAAATTAATTAATTAGCACCTCTAGACAAATTACACAATCGACCTAACCTACAGTATATGCTTGTGATATGTATGTTAGTCAATGATATTAACAGATGAAAAATATTTTATTAAATAAGAAATAAACCATTTAAAATTTAAACACTTGGTGAACACGCGTTCTACTAAACACTATCTAAATTTGGATTCTCGACCAATAACATGCTTAAACGTCATCCACGTGTAGTATGTTATTGGTAGTATGACAATTTTAGACAGAGTTTACTTAAACAAGATTCTAACTTTTTTAAATTATTGGTAAGGCAGTGAGAACTGAACCCTAGTCTCGCGTCTGATCAGTTGTGTCAGGCACGAACGCTAATCCTTCGTCGCCCAACGCGATTCAACCAATTAAGCAAGATTTTTTCGTTTACAAGAAAACCATGGTTATCTACTTGATATCATTCAAAATGGCGCGCTCCAAAATATGTCGGGCCAATTATTTTTCATGTACACGCGTCGTGCGTGATATGACTACTAACTAAAAAAAATCTTAAGATGAATACGAAGAATAAAATGACGTCACAAAGTTTGTTTTTAAAAAAACAATTTTGATTTTTAAATTTAGGTTATACATGTGAGATTTTTATATTTATTGTGGTAACATGAGGCTCCTTGGAAGAAAATAAGGCTCCTGTTTTTTTCTGCCAGAAAGCTTTTAAGAGGAGAGAGTTGAATTATTATTTATGACTGTAACTAGATAGTAAAGTTTTTCGGCAATTAGTACAGATTTTTATTTTAGTTAAAGTTAAAGTAAGATTGTAATTTATATTTTAATCTAGTTTATATTGTAACTGTTATTATAGAAAAAAAGACAAGCCCGCTGAGTTTCTTTCGCCGGATCTTCTCACTGTGTGGCCGCGTTCCGATCCTGTGGTAAATTAGAAAAAATGTCGACGCGCACAAATACCACTTGTATGGCTCAAGTGAATAAAGATTTTTTCTGATTCTGTTTCTGAATGATTGGTATCTCTGCCAAAAATTCCAATTCTTGGCTTCCTATGAAACTATCGCTACTACTTGCTACAGTCATCTTCCAGTTTTTTTAGAAAGAGTGGCTAAATTATTTTAACAGGCTTGAATTACCAGCTTCAGGTTGGCAACATTAACAATTTTTCAGCTAGTATGCATTTTATTCTAAAAAAAAATTATAATGCGATAATAAAGCAACATTTACCACTGTCATTAAACTAACAGATAAACGGACAATATTCCCAAACATGTTTTTTGAACAGGACATCCATAATTAATATATTGGATGTCCTGTTTTTTATTGATAATTATTTTAACAGATTTTTGATAATTAAAATTGAAACGCAGCTAAACTCCAACCTGGACCGTCCAGCCCGGACCAAACCCAGCGTTGGTCCGGGCTCCTTTGCAGAATAGACCGTCTGTCTTCCTGCCAGGCAGCTTCTAAAAGGCGAGCATAGGCTTACCGTCACTAACACCGTGGCACCCTACTAGATGGTGGTACTAGTTGGTAGTTTCGCAGCAACTTACCTGGATTGGTCCTACCGCTTTGCCTATTCCTGATGCCATAACGGCAAGCACTAGTTGCCATTAAAGTGTTCCGGTTAGGAGGGTAAGGTAGTCGGTAAACTTACTTTTGCTCGAGTCCTAACATCCCGGCCTCAGGTTGACAACGCACCATTCACACCTTTGGTGTCTCTAGGCGACGTGAATTTCTTACCATCGGGAAATCCGTCTACTTGTTTGCCTTTCAATATGGTAAAAAACTTTAAAAAATTTATTGATGTTTAGTATACATTATACTTAGGTGAACAAAAATATGTATTATTTATTAATTACAACTCAAAAACCAAATATTGAATTTTATTAACAAATATTAGGCCCAACTGAAAACTTTCTTTAGAAAGGGAAAGCATTTGCTGAAATATACCAATATTTTATTAATTATTAGGACAAAAGTTTTAATGCCCATATCAAACATAAATTCAAGAACCGTCGCTTTTTTGGAAGCATGTTGAAATTAGTTGTTTCAAAATGACTAAAAATTCAAGCAAACCTAATCACATACAGTTGAATGAACACCTAAAACAGGAATATGGCGAACTCCGCGCTATCTTACTTTAAAGATAGAGGATTTATAACGCTTTGCTTCTCCACCATCAAGTCCATTAATGTCGGTAATGTATGCAAATGGTACTATCAGAATTTTTTATCACAATTCGATACAAAATTGATTAGTTGTAAAAAAAATAAAGTAAAGGTTGGTTTAATAAATAAATTAAAGTATCTGAACGCCTGTAGAAGAGATTTGAAGTACCTATTGTTAGCTGAAGTGATTTTTCAGTCCTACAGTGTGATAATAGCAAACCTATCGTCAGCTAGGTACTTATCTAATTCCAGGTAATCTTGTTTTTATTATAAAACTAACGGCCCGCCCCGGCTTTGAACGGGTTTAAAATATACACATAAACCTTCCTCTTCAATCACTTTATCTATTAAAAAACCGCATCATAATCCGTTGCGTAGTTTTAAAGATTTAAACATGCAAAGGGACATACGAAAGAAAGCGATTTTGTTTTATACTATGTAGTGATGATAAATAAAACATATTTTGGTAACTCAGAAATGTATCCTTTTTAATACAAAACAATATTTCGTGAGATTAGAAAAGCGCCCCAAAGTAGAAATCACACAAATCTGTCGAGATAATGTTCGCGTCAGTGCTCATTGTTGTCATGTTCTGCCTGTAGGGTAAAATAGTCGGTGATCTTACCCACACTAAACATAGATCAAAGTACATACTCCAAAGTTCAGGTTTAATTCCTGATATTAGTCTTTATTACAAAGCGATACAGACTACAATATCAACCTAACTTTACTCTTTGTTTTGTTTTTTTTTACTCTATATTTAATAATAAGACAGAAGCAGCCCCTGTCATATCCGTATTCATTGTTTGTAACTATACATTCAGGATTATACATGTATCTTCCTACCAAAAAAATATTTCTGTCTGTCAACTAATGCCACTAGTAAAAAATAAAAGGCAGTTTTAGCTGCCAAGAGATATTTTAACGCTAAGCTTAACTGAGACTTGAGGTTTTGGATTCGTTTCCCGGGTCGAACAAGGAAATGAAACGTAGGCAATGGTTTTACCAGAATTCACACTGTGGGACTTAGTATCCCCGACTAGTCTAGAGTGCTCTGGTTGGACATACCTCTTGGAGAATAGGGCGTGAAGATATTTTGTACATAGATATAGATAAATTAAAAAGGGAGATAGTGTATTAGCAAAAAAACTCTAGATGTGTTTTATAAAAGGGGAGGCAAACTAACAAGGTCACTAGGTAAGCTAATAAAAGCTAAAAAAGCTAAGGTAAAGCACCCGCAACGTCGACTAGCTAACGCCACCAACCACACGAGGGGCTTGAGGTCGGCGCGAGCATGCCTGTAAGCGACATAGATATATGTATTTAAACTACACACGCATACGCTTACTTGGTGGTTAGATCATTTCGTGTAATTTGTTCAGAGATATTTATTTATTTAAAAAAAACCACGTGTCACAGATGTACTAATCACTCGATCAATGAAATGTCAAGTAAACAGTAGGTATAAATAACAAAGTTCTGAAGTAAATTTGTCTGACATTTAAATTAATTAGCGGTAGACATGTTTATCTAAAATAAAAATATTAATTAGTTTTGGTGGGATCGAGAGAAAAGATGGATGCAGGTTTTTTATGTTTATTGAATCTAGTTGAAAAAATTGGCAGTTTTGGCGACAAGTGAAGTAGTAAAAATCAGTACATAGTGTATTTTCTCGATGCTACCAAATCTCTCTCGATGTGCTTACTTGTACTTGGTAAAACCTCAAATGACACTGTGACTGACTATTTTGACATATTCGATTCTTAATGAAGATAAACTTCTTTACAGTTGATATGAAGAAATGATATGAGTGAAATTGCGCGCATCTGTAACACAAAAATAACATCACAAATTTGCCTGCATCAGAAACATGTTTCTACACTCACACTCTCGTTTTAGTTTTGTGCTAGTGCAATTTATATATTTTTCGTTATAGACTTTTTTTATTATTTTTGAATAATGCCATGATTAAGTATAACTTCTCGCGCGCGGACATTAGTACAGGCACCCACATTTTTAAATTACATGAGGTGATAATTTGATTCAAATGACAAATATTGAAAACTAAAGTACCAAGAAAATCCTAAATAAACTTAAATACAGTTAAGATTTTCTTGGTACTTTGGTGCCATCGAGAGAAAAGTTGGACACAGTTTTATCGTAATTACTGAATTTCGTGTAATTAAGTAAAATTAGCCAGTTCAGGGTTCATTTTGTTTAATTTGTTCAGTATAGTTGTTTTGTTCGGTCTGTGCAGCAACTTGCCCGGGTAGAGATCTACCGCTTTATTTATTCCTGCCCTATAATAATAATATTATGTTCCGGTCCGGAGGTTACACTTGCACAATACGCCTAATATCCCTGCCACAGGACAGCGACGCACCTACCAGCGCGGTTGCCGTTTTCTTTTACCAATTACCATCGAGAGACCCTCGTGCTTGTTCGCTGTTTTTTACATAAAAAAAGTTAAAGCACACAAGTGAAATATTTCTGAAAAAACGAAAGAAAGAAATTTGTTCTTTCTTTCTTTTTTCTTTAGGTTTTGGCCTATACGATAGTATTTTGCCATTAGTTAAGTAGAAATCTGCATCAAATTTTATATCAATTATTAGTCATAACTCATAAGTCGTCAGTAAGTCATGTCAGGCTCTTGGGTAAAAGCGGTGGCCTAATTACTCAAGTTCATGTAATGAGATTTGGCGGCAACGAGGAAATACACGATACGCTAATTTCTTTATGATTATTTCATTTGTGCACTTTCACTAAACAAAATTGTACAAAATACTTACCACCAAAATTGACTAATTTCACTCAATATCAACACGAAATTCAACAATTATGGAAAAACTTCGACCATCTTTTCTCTCGATGGCGCTAAAACTTTATGAAGAAATTAATGTCGTGTACTTCCTCCTTGCCGCCAAATTTTACAAAATGTGCTGGACTGAGGTCCCGCGATACTCAAAACCACGACTGAATAAAAGTGGTTCGATATGAGACACGAGGATTTTGAAAGCGAGATGCAACAAAAAATGTTAATTTACAAAAAAAAACAATGTTTTTTGTAAGTGTAATAAGAAGTATGCGAATATATATATATATTCGCATACTTCTTATTACACTTACAAAAAACATTGTTTTTTTTTATATATATAATGACACATAGTTATTAATAACAGGTATACTATTTACCTTTTAAAATATATTTTTTTCTCAAGATTTGGCACTATTGGCGGTTTTTTTTTATTTGTAAGAACAAAATATTAGGAGCGTGCTTACATAATTCCGATAAACGGGATATTTCGCATCCCGCGCTCATTCCGACCGGAATGTCTTATTAAAGGTTCTTGAAATAGGACGTCGCGCAAAAAGCGTTTGATAACCTGGTCTTAGCCTGTACCTGAAAGGGAGAACTAATTAAAAAAAATCTTAAACTATTTGACGAAATTATTTTATTTAGAAAAAAATAAATGACTTATTTTGAATCATGAATACATAGGCATGAATGGAAGACTTGCTTGGCCGCGAAAATACAAGTTTAGATATTTGTCTTTTTAAATAAGATAGAAGACAAATGCGCTGTCGCCTTGAAATAAGTTGCCCGAACGCATCTAACCGTGAATCATGATTGCTATAAACTTAAGATTGTCATAATATTGTGACAAAAATATTAGTATACGTATCAAAATTGTGAAAGACTCACAATGCATTGAAAATATCCAATAAGTAACCACGAAACAATTACAAAAAGAACTTCGATTACCAGTTGTATTAACTACTTGTTAACTAACCAGAACTTACAGTAAACAAAGCATAGTTCACCCAACCCCACGTGATATGATTCCCGACAGCAGGAATTTGTTTGATCTAGATCTCTGGGTGGGTTTAATACCCATAATAAGTTTATAATGTGCTTACTTTGGAGTTAGATTAAATTTGTCTATTTTTGTTTTTGGTCATTTCATTATATATAACTACAAATTCAAGTTTTAAGATTGGAAAATTCCTGAATATACTATGCGAATAATCATTTTCTTAAAAAACTTTTTCAACCTGACTTTCGAAATGTTTAACTCATGAGAATTATCCGAAAACAGAAAATGGTGTTACACATATGTATTTCTAGTTTTGTACCAGGAGCATTAATATATTTATCTCTCTTAAAAACATAGAAAAATCAACAAACGGCCTTCATTTCAAGTAAACCCGTTAACATACACGTGTATCTGCCACGCCTATACCTACTCGGCCAATACGTAAACGCATTCACGCTATTAAATGAAGAAAATATCAAAAACAATAACTCACTCCTCCACCTTTTGTCCAATATTACTACAAATACTTTAAAAAAATAATATAAATATCTCTAAACAATTTAAAATTTACATAACAATTTTGAAGATTATAAGCCCAAAACTAATGTCATTCTTAATAAAAAAAAATATGTGACTTAAGTTTAAAGGCATTAAGTAAAACTTGATGGATTTGTACTTAGAGATAGTAACTTAGTAAATGTAAAATGAAGATTCCATCGTGTTCGGTTTTCTAGACCTATACCTAACCCCTACTTAATGTGTAAGCTAACCAGCTACCTTAACGTCGAAAATGGAACACAACAGTGTAAAACACTGTCAATACAGCGGCAGGAAAAGCAAGGTTTTTCGCACGGTCACAAGCATTTATCAAAGTTTTATAGATCTGATAAATCTTTTGTCTATTTCACAAATATATTTTTCATTTTATGTCGATTTTATGAGTACATATATTTACAACGTGTGAGATTTTTATCTGATGTAATGACAGATATTGGTTTTATTGTCGTTTAGGTGTAGTCACTTTTTAATAGAAATTCCGGATCAACATTCGACAAGTTTTAATATTACTAATATGTGCGAGATAACTTATGTGGGAGGTTATGCGTCTGGCAATTTTCAATAAGCCTAATATGATAAATGCTTCGGTGACAGAGGGTTAGCAAACACGCCTAGCTACGTTGATAACAGATATGGATCCTGTACGAGTCTCAGTCAGGACAAGCTTTTGTATTTATTTTTAATTCACTGGGCAAATAAAATAAAAATTGAATCTAACCCTAAATACGTACATTATTTGCAGTTCTCAGTGTTGGTCTACGACATATACATGGAAATACCTTAGACTGGATTTTAAAAAACACCCCCACTTAGAACTACATCTAAAAGTTGAAAACTCAAATGCCAGCCCGATACGGGAATCGAAATAAAAACTTTCGGTTGGTTGATAGAGCTCTGCGTGTACGCTAACCCCTTTGATCAAACTGTATGATTACCATATAATATGTCTATGTATAGTCACTTATTAAAAAATATATTCATTTCAATGTTTTTAATTATATCTAACTCGATGTGTTAAAACCATTGCCCAATGCTAGTGGTGCAATCCCTTCTATCAATATCATTTGCAAATACGTTTATTACATTTCTATTTCACTTAAAGCAACACACCATGACATTTCTATTTAAAGACGTTTTTCTTTCAGAATATTCGTGAGCTTTGGTGCCACTGACAAACTAAAAAACTAGTTTGATGTCTTCGCTTTGTGTATTTGAATGAATCAAAGTCCGAACAAAATTATTAAAAGCTATTCGAAAATTAAAAATCATACAATTTTAATTGTCCAAAACGGGTATCAAATTATACTTGAGTAAATCATATCACTTTGTAAAATAGGGCTTCATATTTTAACTATCCCAGTCGGTGAACTTTATACTGCTTGACATTAACAGCTACTAACAGTTTGGGTGGATGAAAGCATTGTTTTCCATTTTCCCAGCTTTTCTCTTCACAAGAACCTTCGACTAACAATATCCAACACAACAAAAAAAGAAATAGCAGATTTGTGCTTTCTGTTCAGACGTGATTCGATGACCACGCGAAATGAGGATTTATTTTTATATATTTAGATAATTAGCTTACAATATTTAGCAGTATTTTTTATAATCGGTATTATAAACGAACTGGGTTTCACTTAAAATCCATTTAATAAATTTAGGCGAATTCAGGATTCGAATTTCAAAAAACCATTTCAAAATATAAAGCTTCCGTTGTTATCTCGAGCTTTCGTTACCGGTTTCGGGTATGACCTTGTACTTGCACGCATCGGTCAGATCAGTTTCATCACACTATATAAGAGAGATTTTGACTCCTAGACGACACTCGTCTCTAACATCGTAGTGGGAGGTGGAGACCGTCACCATGTTCACATTTTGGGTGCGTATCTCACGTTATCATTATACATAACACTTATATAGAACCTCTATGGATGTTGGTCGTCATATTTAAAAATTTAAAAAAATGTGTATCGTATTAGACAATAATTAATTTTCCGCTTAGTCATTTAAAAATGCTATTTTTTTGCAAAGCGAATTGTGTTTAGGTTGTATATAAAATTATTGTAAGCAAAATTTGTACGATTTTTGTACGTATTTGATATATTTAATACTAGCTGTTACCCGTGACTTCGTTTACTCGTTGAAGTGAATTTTCGTGGTTAGTGATGGGAACGAAATATTTTCCCGCAGTAAAAGGTATCTTTCTAAATGTTGACCGTTACTATAAGCTACTAATACACGACATTTGGTTCATTCATTCAATAGTGTTTGTGTGAAAGGTGACCAGACAAACAGACAAAAATTATGCCTTAATTTTGGATTTTGTATCCGTGCATACATAGCAATAATAGTTTTTAAAAATATTTAATTTACTAAGTTTTATTTCTGTTTTATGTACTTCTAACCCTGCCGACGTTATAATGTCTTAATTATGACTCTTAATTAAGAATGTCAACCAACTGACAGTTACGTAAAATTTATATTTTCGTTAAGCCTACTTAATTTTTTTAATGTTCTGCTAAACTTACATTTTTTTTCCTTTAATGAGAACTTTCTTCTTTTTTCTCGCAGCTATTTACATGGCCAAAAAAATTATCGACATCGTTTCATTCCCGCGTGATGCCATTACGTAGGGAAATAAACATTAATTTTTACATATTACAAGATAAGTAGAAGGTACATATATGTTTAAACACACTTTACCCAATAAGGAAAATTTAACTGTATATCTGGTCGGTTAAAATTTATTCGTTTTTTAGAATCTATATGATGACTATTACTACAATTGTTGTTCATTTATTTAAAATAATTTAAGAAATGATCATACTTGAATCTCCATGTTAAATATGTAAATATGTCCTTCACATGACTTAATATCACCAGATAAAAATAAAAAAATTAAATAAGTTCAACAAATGGTTGTATCCGCGGGCAACGTTTACTTATATGTCTTACCATTATATCAGCTCCCGCAAGCAAAGCTTTCGTCCGGCGGTTTTTTAACTTTGGAATTAGCAAATTCAAAACAGGTTAATTATTATAAATTCCATTTTTTAATTTTAAAAATCGTTACAATTTTTACCATGTCCGGCGACGACAAAAAAAACTGATAAAAATAAATCAATAAAGCATATATTCGAATGTTATTGGTACATATGACATTTATAACAAACTAGCTGTTCCGGCTAACGTCGTTCTACTCGTTCAGTTTATATGAGAAAAATATTTTTTTGTTTCCTCGCAGTCAAACGGGAATAAAAGTATTCTATGTCCGTCTCCTGGTTCTAAGTTTTCAGCCAAATTAATTCAGCCGTTCTTGAGTTATAAATAGTGCAATTAACAAAGCTTTCCTTTATATATTAAAAAACTTAAAAAAACAATGGCAACAGTTGCAAGCTTGTTTGTATGAAAAGTAAATTTTTTCCCTATTCTCTCACTCATCCTAGTAGATAGAAAATTGTATTGCTGTTTAACTTGATGTCAGCTAAATAATGTTAATTTATTAAAAAATCCTTCCAGAAGTTTATACCTATAAAAAACACACAGACGTACAAACATTTTCTCTTTTTAATATTAGTGTAGGTGTTAAATGTAACATGATTGTCTGTGAAAATTCGCAGCTTTTGGAGGTATAAAAACTTCTCAGAAAAAAACGCTAGTCAGGCCTCAGCCAAGTTTTTTGACTTGTTTTATATTACCTACTTGAATTTTGTGTTTATGATACTTGAGCCCTTTGTACGGTATAAACGTTCACAGATTTACAAAGAAAGAATAACATTCAACTTCACTTTCTGTTTACTACTCGTACTTATCAATAATTGGATCTTAATATTAATTACTTATTATAATTATTTGGTTACTGCAAACTATAAGTCCTCAAAATGGTAACAGGGAATACCATAAAGGCCAACCCTTTTTGCTCACAATATTTAATTCAAGGCAAAATATTACAATTCGGGGAACACTGAAGGCCGAAATGTAGGCACCAGTTCATTCAATAAATCAAGGTTTTTTTTGTGCACTGCACAACTTCATACGGGAATACCCTGAGTTTATTAGCAATGAAGAAATAATTTTCATTTCCAATACGACAGATATAGCTGTTTTAAAAAAGTTTAAAGTTTACAACTTATTAAAAAGAGTGACTAAAAACTTATCAAAAATAATATCCAAATATTTCTATGTATTAGAATTGTTGACTAACACCCATAAACACATACTTAGAATTTAGACTTAGTCTAACGCCAAAGTTAGTGTCTAATTGTGTAACTTATCCAATTAGTAATATTTAAAAATGTACATATAGTTATAAAATACTTAGTATTAATATTTAAAAATATACTTTTGAGTAGGTACATAAACATATGTAATAATATGTATAAAGTATATAAATTATACACATTTATGCGTTTCAAATTTCACGAATTACAACACAACTATCGGTTTTTTTAATTAAACTATTCCAACTTTGGGATTAGATCAATTGATGTACTTTGTAGAGGGATTATTTATTTGTTTATTATTGTAGATGAAAATGTAACATTCCTTTTGGTTTATAAAATCATCAAAGTTGTTTATAAAATTGTTGGTGTGAATGAATTACTGCAAAGAAATAAATTACAAAAAGCTTAAGAAAAGCTTGATAATTACCTTATATTGAGATCATTAAAACATTAAAAAAAAAACATAAAAGTGTAAGTAAAATCTAAAAAATTTGATCTTAGCTACATTCGTCAGTATCACAATGCAACCAAAATATGTTAAAATGAAATATATGTACATAGTTGAATACGGGTTGTGTTTAAATAAAAGATGACTTCTTTTTTAAATAAAAATAACGCTAAAGGACTATAGTGTGGGATAAAAATTTGTGTGAAAATTATTGTACTTTGGCGAAGTCGCAGGTAAACATATACTTATAGGTATAGGCATTTATTATCTTAACTTTAATTTTGTAGTTCGTAAATTCATTTTATTATAATTTGTTAAGTTAAAAACAAAATTTAAAAAAACGAAATTAACTAACTAAAAATAGTTACACATAAAATGTTGGAAATAAAGATCTTTATTACGTCCCAAATATCATTTTTTTTAAATCAATTATTTAGTTTTGATGGATATATTATTATTATATATAACGAATTTGCTACCGGCACTCTGGCTCTGCTCGCCGATTTAACATATTATGTTACCTTAATTTGATATAGATTATTTTATAATTTACTGCCCACAAATGTCACATCATCACATGTGATTAGACTCGTAAAGCTGAAAACAAAAATAATATAATGTTCTTCATAACATTGGTATAACCAGACGAACACTTTTGCATCGGGGCTTGTATTATTTAAATGCATATTATATCTTTTATTAGCTGTTTCTCAAAGTTTTTCTTATGTTTACTCAGGTTTTGAATATAGGAAGTATTAATTAAAAGTGGCAGTAGAAGGCATATAGTATAGACGAAAAGAAGAAATGGAAAAACAAAGTTTTCTGAAACCAGTTCAGAAAACTTTGTTTTTCCATTTCTTCTCCTGACTTGCTAGGGTTGGAAATTGAAATAGCATTGAATTATTAAAATTGTAATGTTTAAATAACTCATTTGTTTACATATTAATACAACTTTTGCACACCACAATGTTGGTATGCTTTAACTTTAACTTCTACACACATATATTCGACAAAATAAATAATTTACATTTTTTTTCTTCTTTTTGAATAGAGCACCTACTTCAATTTTTTAATGAATAATCGAAATTTTCCAAAAAAAGAACATCAATCATAATTCCAATATTGTTCACATTATATTATATCTATTTTGTGTATATAACTTATTTTATTTATAATAATTGTCTGTTTTTTTTAAGAATTTCACTTCGCTCATTTTTGTTTTAAACTCAATGTCACATATAAATGATAAATGTTAAACTTTACGTATTATTCAGTTTTTGTATATATTACATCTGTGTAATCTTTCATCTAGCCTTCGATTCTTAAACCAACATAAAGTTTTTGAAATTAAGGTTAAGTTTTCGTTTCTGTTTGTTTTTCTTTTGTGTATCAATAATCGAAGTAACTATTTTCATACACTAAGGTCTCAAAATAGTATCACGTCGTGAAGTCTTAAAGATATTATATTATCTTATATCTATGTTAAGGTTGTATATTTTAGATATAAACATAAATCTGTTTTGCATCTTTAATTTCAAAGTAAGCCTTGAGTTGTTTTTAGTCTAAAACCCAGGTTATGACGTGACCTGCTTGATTGATTTACATAAAACGCAACTTCCCTTTCCCTTAATACCCGATGGAAAATTTAGGGTGTTGAAAGTTTAACGTGTCCGTATGTGTGTCTGTATATGGCATCATAACTTCCGAACGGATGGACCGATTTGGATGCGGAATTTTTCATTTGAAAGCTGACGTGATCGAGACGTATCTTAAATACATTACATGTACGTTTTGTCTTAGGTTATAAAGAAAAAAATAGTTAATGTTAGAATTCATTTTCATATGTGGTTTAGATGTCTTGTGACTACATGAGGTTTTAGGTTCTATTCCCGGGTAAGGCAGCCTAAAATTTAAACATCGCACTCGAAGCAGGTTGCATTAATTTATTTTACGATAAAAGTTTTCCGATCAAAGTAATTTGTGGAAAGCTCTTGAAAAGTACTCGTATTACGTAGTATGCACCAAACTTTTCTTTTTCTATTTTTATTTTCTTCATCCTTAATTTAAAAAACTTTGCCTCAATAGTCCTGTGATCCAGTGGTTGCGACGATTACTTATTATTGCGGGTTCGATTCTCAGGTCAGACAACAATTTTTTTTTTGAATATATATTTTTTTCTAAATGTAAGAGACAACATTCGCTTAGAGACAGCACAGATGTTACTGGTTGTTATGAGTAATGTTTACCCTGACCGCATCTGTGAAACTACATATGTACCTTTGTCTCTAATCGGGGATATGAGTGGGATATTTAGGTACCTACTTTATTTCAGTTAAAACTTTTTTTTCAATATACTTTATTTAACACGTTATTTTTATACCATAACTGTTTTAAGAGTTTTTATTAGTAACTAAAACTCAAACATATGTATATACCAGCTGCCTGTTCTGGCTTCGCTCGGATGGTATTTTTTTTTATCATAAATTGGAATGTATCCTATCCTATCCTATCTTACCTTCAAGGTGGATCAAACTGCACACGGTGTGCAAATTTGATTTAAATCGGTTAAGTAGTTTAGGACTCCATCGCGGACAAACAAAGTGACTCGTAATTTATATAATTTATAAAGATAATACAAAAATAATAACAAGATTTAGCTGACAAAAGCAATTTAATTATAGTTTGCCGACATAGGTACAGTGTATATTCTTAATAACGACAATTTTTAAAACTAATCTATATCACGACATAGTATACTCGTACAATAAAGTCGCTTCCTCTGTCCTAATGTCCCTTTGTATGCTTAAATCTTTAAAACTACGGGTTTTTTATTAGATAAAGTAAATAAAGAGGAAAGTTTATACGTATATTTTATTTCCGTGTGAAGCTGGGGCGGGACGCTGGTATGTATATAAAAATGAATTCCCATTTTACTTGTGCATAGCATCACGCCTGAACGGATGGAACAATTTTGCTATATTTTTTGTGTTGTTGACTGTCAGGAGAAGGTTCGTATAAAGAAAAAACCTGGAAAATTGCAAGTAAAATAGAAAAACAATACTTTTACTTTTTCCCAACAGACTGTCAGTAGCTATAAATGTCAAGCGGTATGAAGTTCCTTAGGTTGGCTAATTTAAATGTGTCTCTATCTAAATAATTAAAAGTTACGTAAAGCTGAAACAGTCTGAATAAATTCTAAATATTCTAATTTAAATATACCCACGTTTGAAACGTGTTCAGAATACATGTTAAATAAATGACAACTAAATTCTGCTAAAGTTAACTACACGAATAAATCACAGTTAGCGAGGTCAAGGTTAGGGGCAAACCTACAAATCCGTACTAATGTTACGAACATCAAATGTCATGGTGTCTAAATTAAATTTTGGAATCGTTTTGAGTGAAATTTGGCTTGGAGATAGTTGGCAGACTTTTTCTAAGTAAGAGGACAGCAAACAAGCGTGATGCTCTCCTGATGGTAAGAGACACCCTTAGACTAAAGACATCATTTTTTTATGATATTGGAAGGCAAACAAGCAGACAGATTTCTTGATGGTAAGAAATTCACGCTGTCTAGAGACACCAAAGGTGGTAATGGTGCATTGCCAATCTGAGGCCGGGGTGTTAGGTCTTGAGCAGAAGTAAGTTTACCGGCTACCTTACCCTTTTGGAGTGGAACATGACAGTCATTTATGGCGGCAGGAATAATTAAGACGGTGGGTCCCGGGGAAGTCGCTGAACAGCACTTTACCAACAGTAGCCTTGTCGGTAATGACATATATTTTAACCAGTGCTCGCCTCTTAAGAGCTGCCTGTCAGAGAGGTAGATGGTCTATTCTACTTAGCGGAACCGGACCAACATAGAGGATACAGATACCTACAGAGTATTTCTTTCTTTCTTTAGGTTTTGGCCTATACGTTAGTATTTTGCCATTTGTCACGTAGAAATTTGTTTCAATTTTAATTTTAATCAATTATAATTAGTCATCAGTCATAAGTCGTCAATATGAGTAATTGTCAGGTGTCAGGCTCTTGGGAAAACCGGTGGTCTCATTACTCAAGCTCATATGATGAGATTTGGCGGCAACGAGGAAATACAATATACGATAATTTCTTCATTAATATTTTATTTTTGCACTTTCACTGAACGAAATTGTACAAAATGCCACCAATGTTGACTCATTTCACTCAATATAAACACGAAATTCAATAATTATGAAAAAACTTCGACCATCTTTTCTCTCGATGGCGCCAAAACTCCGTGTTCGCTTCTTAAGAGCTGCCCGTTAGAGAGGCAGATGGTATACTTAGCGGAACTAGACCAACATAGAGGATACAGATACAAAGGCATCTGTCAAACATAACAGTATATATTATGTTCATTCAATTCATTCGTTCATTTCAATTATTCAAGTGGTTTTTGCAAGAGAAAAAAACAATTGTAAAAGGCAGGAGAAGCTGCAGTTCTTAGTATTGCAGTTTTTAGAGACATCCATCTCTCTTTCCCAGCTACTACTGTAGCGTTATTTTGTTAAAAGCATAAAAACTTTTTCAAATCACAAGAATAGTGCTATAAAGTACTCATAAACATTTCTTCAATTTCAATTATGGCGCTCTATGTCCCAAATGTACCGATTTGTCATCACCAATTTCTAAAACTAGACTTTTGGGAACAGTTTAAGAATTACTAATAGTTGTCAAAATTCTTTCAACAAGTTTGAAACCAAAACATGATTTAATGAATTTGGTTCGACAGAAAAAATCTTAACCTTTCACAAAAAAACACATTTCGATGTTGTCATCTCTGCAAAAACATTGTTACTTTAGTTTCTATAGAAGATATTTTTACAGAAAAGAATTTGGGAAGTCCCAATAAAACCTTTAGATGAAGTATTTGCTCAGTTTTTCAAAAACTGATTTTTTTAAATAAATGAAATTTAATTATATACTTAATGTATTTGTAATTATTAATTAATAATATATTTGCAAGAGCACACGTTTTTGATGTAAATTAATTCGCTTCCTCCAAATACAGGAATGAAATATGTTTTTCAAGATAAATGAAGATGGAAATGAAAATAAATTTTCAGCTTTAGAAAAAAACTGAGCTCATAAATTCAAAGGATTTATTGGGATTATTCACATTTTTTTCTGTAAACATGTCTCCAATAGAAACTAATGTAATATATTTTTTCCAGAGACGGGAAAGTCAAGTTGTAAATAATTTCGTAATTTATTTAATCGTGTTTTGTTCTTCAAACTACTTAAAAGAATTTTGTAAACTTTTAGTACACGTAAAAAGTTATTATTAATTATCCGTTTTCAAATGTCTAGTTTTAGATGTCCGTGAGGACGATTAGGCATATTTGGGACTCATAGTCCCTTCTATCTGATGTGAAGTATTGCCAGAGCATATTCCAACAAACAAAATACCATTCAGATTTATTATATGTGTTAGAACAGTACAGAGTAGGTAAGATAAGATTGATAGCTGCTTCCTTATTTTAATTTAGACTAGCTAACCCAACAGACTTTGTCCTATCTTGACTATGAAAATTGTTTTTTTTTTCATAAAGCGTTCTCTTGACAATAACTATCACAACAGAAATGATTAGCAAATTTTGCTGATCCATTCGTGCATGATGCGATGACCAGCAGACATAGGGATTCATTGATGTATTGATTGATTGATGTATATGTATTGATTGATGTATATAAGACTGGCCGACCCGGCAAACTTCATGTCGCTTGACATTAGCGACTACTAAGATTTTGAGAGAATTTTCCCGCGTTTTCTCCTTCATGAGAACTTTTATTACAACAAAAAAGTAGCAAAACTGCTCTATCCTTTCAGGCGTAATGCGAAGAACAAGGGAATAAAGATTAATATTATATATAAATTATACCAACATTTTAAAAACTATGAAACTTACATTTCCAACCTGTGACTTCGATTAATGTTAATATAATACAGCTATCCAACCAACGAGGCCTGCCTTTGTACTTTGCAAGCTTGTAAATAAACTTATCTGTGTGTCATTTACTTTAGGATATCTTATGTCATCTGAATGCAGACGATAAATATCCGCTCCGAAAAAGTAAATGACTTTATGACTAAAATGTTAAAAATATACACATGATTACATGGACGGTGTTTCGCAAAAATAACCCAACCCACAACTAGGCCAAAAATTTGTTATTTGTGCCAAAGCGACCTAAAAGCCCGATAAATTATTGCTGTGAAATATTACAGCAAAAAACTCTCATATAATACGCAGGACCAACCTACGGATTTAGTGTCTCATTTTATGATTTGGTTTCCATTTCACTATCACAAGTCAAATTTTATTGGATGGTTCATTATTGCGAAATATGGTTCACATTTCTATGATTTAATTTTTTTATTCGTAACTAGCTGTCCCGGCGAACTTCGTTCTACCCGTTCTGTTTGTATGGAAAAAGTTGAAATGTTGTTTTTTCCTAATTTCATCTCAGTTTTCCCTTTTTACTTACCTTATAAACTTTTCCTGGACTTCCACAAACAATTTCAAATCAAAATTACTCCAGTAGATAAGATTTTTTTCGTTAGACATAAAATTTTTTGACCTCTCAATTATAAAAAAACTCTTTTTCTAATGTTCAGTTAAAATTAGGTTCATTTTTTCATTAATAACAACTTTTTCCTGGCCACAATTAACACAATAAAAAAAGAATTAGCAATATTGTTCCATCCATTCACGCATTTAACCAACTTTCAAAAAGGAAGAGGTTATAATGTGCTACTCATGTATGTTTTTATGTATCTTAATCGATTTCTCCGTAATTTTAAATATTTTTAAAATAATGTGCCACCATGCAAAGTCTCGATCTGAGGATAGAATCCCAGGAAAGTCGAGGAACATATACAATTTTTATTCAACCTAGACGAAATAATTATTTGGAATCGAAGTCGGTTTTTTTTTTGTTTTTACTGCGTTTTAAAGTATTACGCTTATATAGATTATTTATTAAGATCTTTCCATAGGTAAAAAGAAAGAGGCAGAACTCTTTTTTTGCCATATCTTCACACTGTGCGGCTGCGTACCTACCCGGTGATAGATTTTACTCTTGTCCAATCCTAGGCAACATTGTTTGTATTAGAAAAAAACTTTTTTGTAGACAATATAAATATGCCACGTGTAGCGGATGTACCTCTTCGGGATACGGGCTTTAAATACTTTCATAAATGTTCATGTAACCACATTTCTCAAAATAATTGCACAAATAAGAAACTATACAAAACAGAAATGTACTTTAATATAATAAAATAATTAAGCGCAGTAAGACTGCAACAACCGACTGCAACTATTTCGTTGGGTAGGTACCACGTCACCACTTAATAATTCTTTTTTCGAAAAATAGCAAAAGATTTCGAGTTGGTCCCAAATAAAATTAATCAACATCCTGACGTCCTCCTAGGTGTTAAAGTTTCACAGCGACTCCCCGGATTGGCACCACCGCCTAATCTATTCCTGCTGCCATAACGTCAATGTTTGCTGTTGACGTGTTCTAGTTCAGAGGGAAAGTAGCCAGTATACTTACTTTTACTCTAGGCTTAACACCCCGGCCTCGGTTAGCAACGCACCATCACTAGCTTTGGTGTCTCTAGGCGGCGTGAATTTCATAGCTTCAGGAAATCCGTCTGCTTGTTGGCCTTTCAATATCATAAAAAAAAGCTGCTAGTAGTTTTCAGTTAACTCAAAATCCACTAGTCGGATTAATATAGGACCACGTCGGAATCGTGGCCTAATGTTTAAAAAAGAACTATCAATGTCGGTTGGCTATAAGTTATCGCTTATCAAACTTACGAAAAATTAAAAAAGCATTCAGTCGAATTAAGAACCTCCTTTTTGGAGTCGGTTAACAAGCCATTACTGACGAGCTAACTAATTAGTGACGATTGTATTTTACATAATATTATAGTGAAATATTTGATAGGTAAGTCCAAGTCATCGCCGAGGCTCATTGCAAGGATGTTATATTGTGTGAGTTTTAAATAAAAATTCGACATTTATTTTAGATATAAGTATCACTACATATGAGATCTTGTGGCCATGACTTTTACACTAGAGAATACAAATAACAATACACTCGTTACACTCTTAAAACTAGTAAACAAAAAACACCTAGAAACATTCCTCCAAGAATTTTATTCATACTTTTGTTATGAGGTGAGACTCATGATTCAACGTTCTAAATTTAAATTTTGAACGTTTTACTTCAAAAGAAGCAATATTAAAACAAGTTTTTGGCGGGATCTAGAGAAATGATTGACTCAGTTGTTTGACAGTGAATTTAGTTTAGTTTAGTTTTGAAGGCATCTTGTGTAATATGATATTGTTTTGTTAAAGTGCACAAGTGAAGTATGTGATTAGAAACTAGTGCATGGTGTGATTCGTATCCCCAAAAATCACCCCGTGAGCTCTAGATGCCCTATCTGAAACCCTACAATGACTGATTATGACGTCGAACTATTTAAGCCCAATTTGAACGCCATGCTAAAAACTTAAAATATAAAAACGTCCGTGTCTTGCTTCGTAAGCGATTAGCGTTTACCTGAGGTGTTTACTTAGTATTGACAAAGGTAGTGTATAGTATAGGTCTTACTGTGCAATAAAGGCTATTGACCTAAACCTTTAAATAGTCTTTAGTATATATTAATTAATAAAACTGAGGTCGCCGTACCACAAAAATAAGACATGTGTTTAACTAAACACTGTCTAAAATTGATCCTACCAATAAAACTACACGAGAATGAAGTGGCAGCATTTTATTTGTTAAGAATTAAATTTTAAACAGTGTTAAACATATGTTCAACGAGTGGTTAAGCTTTTTGTATTGACGGAAATTTCAAATTCTAATTGAAATATTCTAATTTGTATATGTGTAATTTGTGTTTGGCAGGGATCCGTAGTTGAAACTAAAAACACAGACACACACACACACATACCCGTTTATCTGTGTATCCGTACGTCACAGCCACTTTATTTCATTTATTTGTAAGTCCTATCTCTCCTTAAGTATTATTACTGTAGATTATCGTTGTTTTTTTTTTATTATTAAGATATTAATAGTCTGTGGTGTATCTAGACTACATTAGTATTCATACCTTGACACGCACTCACAAGATCAAACAAGAACAAAAATGTCAATGTCTTAAAATATGTATTTTTAATAACTCGCTTACCTGTACCTATTTACTAAATGCACTTCTAAGACAGAATATGCGATCCTTGAGAGACGTCCGGATAAAGGCAGAATTACTTAGGCCTGTCCGGCTATATCGAAGTTCGTGCCGATCGATGCTACATAATTAGATTTATTAATAAAAATTGAGGTGAAAAATTAAAAAAAATATTCATTTTACATTCTTTTTTACGCTAAGGCTGTTTGCCTTAAAAATGTTATTTCAAATTCACAGACCGTGTGCCCGACTATTATTAATTATTATTACGGCACTAGTAATATTCTTTCAACCGTTTTTGAAGATGGGCAGGGAAGGGCTATCGCGGACCACAAGAGGGAGTGAATTCCATAATTTAACGGAAAGAAAAGTAAAGGAGTTTGAATAACAGTGAGCACTCCCATTGTTATTCAAACTCTTTTACTTAGAGATACAGGAAAAAGAACTAGTGAACTACGACTAGAACGACACCGTGATTCACTGGAGTGTAAAAAAATAATTATACAGATATATAAATCTGTTTTTACTGGACTCAAAAAGAGGAGGTTCTCAACTCTACTACATGTTTATTTGTATATTTATTACGCTCATGTTTGGTCAATAACGAACCGATTTTGATGATCCTTTAGTAATTTTACCAAGACCCGACAAGTAGTTTGTGAGTTACACTTAATAATAGATACATTTTCCTTTATTTTACAGTTTTACTGCGCTCAAATTACAGATTGCTAAAATGTGTTGATCACATATTATGGTACGAAAATTTTATGCACGAATTTTACTTCAACTTGGCTGATTTTTAGGATTCCGTACCCAAAGGGTAAAAACGGACCCTATTACTAAGCCTCCGCGGTCTGATGATGTCTGATGATGAAATGATGTATTTCTATTGCAGCTATACCAACAAATACTAAAAATCAAAAAATATATATTGGGGGTTCCCATACAATAAACGTGTTTTTTCGTATTTTTTGCTCAATTTTAAAAGCGTTAATGTATAGACGCTTCAATTTTTTTACAGAATATTTACTTGTTTTTACCTCTCAACATAAATAATCAAATAATAATAAAGTAAAAATTCAAGGGAGGCTCCCATACAACAAACATACTAATTTTAAATATATGATAGTATGGAACCTTTCGTACGCGACTCCGACTAGCACTTGGCCGGTTTTTAATTTAAATAACATTAAAAATACCAAAATCGTTAATCGAATGACGGGTCATAAATTATGTAATTGTAGTTGAAAATACTAAATTAGTTTTTTTTAATTTTTATTTAATCAAATATGTGACAAAGGAATTTTATATTTATGACACACTCTAACCAGTTTCCTGTAGTCAACTCCGTCCTTACACAACTTTGTTGAATAACAGATAATAAAAACATGATTTTGATTTCATTAGCTAATAAATTAATAGCTCAAGATTAGATGATCCTATTCCATAGCCAAACTTTTGTTACTTTTTAAAAGTTAAATTATTCTGTGCGCTTGCTCAGATTAATTTAACTTGCGTGAGAAAAAAGCTAGACTTCCGTTATCAAATTAGTTTTCCCGCAAAATTTGTCCTATCTTATGTGTTGGATCTAATTACAGATAGTTACGAAATTTATTAAAAATCGGTACGTACATATCGGTAAATCCCAAACATATAACGAGGCAAAACATTTTGAAGCTCCAATGGAAAGCCCCAATTTGACATATCTGTGTGTTTGTAGCATTTGAACGGATGGATTGATTTCGATGCAGTGTTTTTGTTTAAAAGCTGACATAATCTAGATGGTTCTGAGCTACATTACATAGAGGTTTTGTCGACGGCTATTGTTTTTTTTAATTTTAGGATTGTTATGTATGTATACATGTATTTATGTATGACTGCAAAAATAATTTTTGGGAACGTACCCATACTATGTATAATATTTACGAATCGTGTCCAATTAGTACATTTTTAAATCCCTCATTCTCCTTGGTGACCTCCCGTAGTATCTATTGCTCGTAGTACCTAGATTATAATATTATGTATTAACATCATAAAAACTAAGCTACCCTGAGAAGAACTCGGATAGACGGTGTAGTTAAATAATCCCTTTATTAATCCCTTAAAAAAATGTTGCTCGGGATAGCATATGTGCTCGGTTGGCGATAGGCTTACCAGCTATCACATTGTGGGACTTAGTATCTTCGGCTAGTCGTGGGTGCCCTGGTTGTGCCTCTGCCTACCTCTTCGGGGATATGGGCGTGAATATACTTTTTTTTAATCCTTTAATTTTAGTAGTTCTAGGGTTTAATGCAAAACAAAAATGATCTTCAGCTTTTCTAGAAAAATATAGTAGCAATAGTTGCTTACCTTCGGTTATATCATAAATTGGGATGCATGGTAACAGTTCGTTGATCTAACTTAAAGTCAAGGTCTGGTTGCGTAATGGCATTAAGAAATTTTCGTTCGAATAACATAGATCGGGTGAGCAGCACCGGAAAACCTACTTTATCGACCACCAGTGTGTTACCTGGAAAACTCTAAGTAAAAAAAAACCAAGTTCGAACATTAAGCAGCATTTACCATAATCGTATTAAGCGTTTGGGAAGGAAACTGTCTAATTTGATCATTATTGAGATTTAAGTATTTGTTAACCATTAAAGAAGTAATCATGAAAAATATGGTCAGCTACGCTCTATGTTAGCAATGTTATCTCGATTAGTTTTAAATTTATATTTTGTAAATAGTGTGCATGGTATAACTAAGGCATTTTTGTAGATTATAGGTACCAACTCAGAAACCGGCGTTTTGTATGAAAAGGGTAATGAATGTGAAGGAAGCCAGACAGGTTTGTCAGGATCGTGAGGTCTGGCACTCGATATTCTCTGCTAACTTTGTAAGGGACTAGGCGTGAAGATATGTGTGTATGTATGTATACCAACTCATTATTACCGAAAACTTTATCATAAATTTCCTAAGTCTGGCAGTTTTTCCTACCCAGTCAATTTCATAATTATAATTTCTGAGTTTTCAAGAATGTTATGAAAGTTATGAACTTAATCGAACTTTTGTCAACGTTACTCTAATTCTTCTTCATATCGATAGGTACTGTTGGTTCTCGATGAAGTGGGTTTTGAGATGGGTTGGCCGCCCGGTGTAATAATGACGAACGCCCGGACAGCCACGATGTGAAGTGACGTAATTATAACATGTCACTTCGAAATGTTCGGATAATGCTGGCAAGGAACACTCAGAAATTAATTTTGAGAAAAAAACTTATCTGACAATTATTAGTGTTGTCTTTTAAACCAAACTCTTTATCTCGGTGCCTTGTCCTTTGGAGCCTTTTTAGGCCTGGTGCCTAAAGCAGGCTTCCACAAATCGGTTTATTCCTACAACATAACCCGATTTTTGTACTGTTTGTGAAACCGTTTGTAAAACTACCGTTTATATAAAACAATATACTTTTTTGCCATTTTTAAATACCTGCAGAGTATACATACCTACCTACATATTTTAGTATAGGTATTCAGTCGTGCATGTGGATGGATAGAAGGTGCCTGACGGGTATCTAAGTTGACATTACACTATCAAATCGCTCGGATTTTATCCAAGAGTAGTGTCAAGATTCTCCGAAACCAGCATATTTGTATGAAAAGAGTTATGAATGTGGAGGAAGGTAGGCAAGAAGAAGGTAACGTTTGGCACTCGATACTGTCTGCCTAGCCCGTAAGGGTAGTTGGCGGGCAGATATGTATGTGTAAGTTACTATAATAATCTAAGATGCAAATCAAAGCATGTTATCACATGTTATGGTTATGTGTTAAAATTTAAATATTCATGATTGGTGTAAAATAAAATTATCACAGCATTAAAATGTTCTTCCTGTTATCATTAATTAATTATTATTTAATCATTACTTTATTATTATACAATGTATATATTAAAGTTTATCTAGATTTACTATAATAAATTTATATAGTAGTAATATTTTGTATCACATTTACTAGTCTAACGTTTAATTATTTAACACTGAACCGACAGACGTTTTCCTATCTCAGTTACGAATATTGAATTAAATAACAACTTCTCACGTTAATAAGTAGGTATATGTCCTTCAGAGTATCAGTGAGGCAATTATAAGACATGCCTTGTTTTATGGTATACTAGCTGCTCCGGCGAACTTAGTTCCCATTCAGCTTTGATGGGAAAATTAAAATGTTGTATTTCCTGGTTTCCTCACTTTTTAACGGGATAAAATGTACTCTATGACATTCTACTGGTTCTAAGCTAATTTTCCATTAATTTTCAGCCCAATTGGTACGGCCGTTCTTGAGTTATAAATCGTTATGTAACTAGCACGACTTTCTTTGATTAATGCAAATAAGATAACATTTCTTGGGTCAATCGTTTTTTACTTCTTGACTGTTTTACAACCTATAGATATAACTGAATAAAAGATATCACTGGATTATTGTTAATATACTTGTCGTGGTCGAAATAACATATTTATACCGTCACAATGACGGTGATGGCACTGTCGTGTTTCGATCGGGAGGGTAGGGTAACGCGCATATTAATTGCACTTTAGGCCTGATACCTTGGCCATAGGACAAATATGCGTAACTATATAAATTAATCAGTCTATTGAATTCCCTACTCCAAAATTCAGTTGCAAGTTTGACCCCGACAAACTAATAAGGAAAATAAAAAATATAAATGTCTAAACATCCTGTATGTTCATCTTATTTTAATAAATTATGAGTCATACAAAGTATTATTAAATTCAGTTTTTTGAGATTCTGGCACAACAACAAGCTACATTCGCCCATTAGAATTCACAGATACAATCTTAAGTTGCTAAAAATAATGTCATTGACTACAAGAGGCACTACAAAAAAATGTGTAGGTATTAAGAACTAATAAAAATGTTAGGTATACGCCAACACTAGACTACAGTGTAAAGGAGACTTTACTCAGCAAATACAATCTTAGTTTCTCGTGTGTACACCGTTTAGGGCCGCGATGAACCTCCGACACTTCAAACAAGGCTTTGACTTTGACCACATAACCATATACATCGATATTATAAATTTATATTAGTCAATGACCCTGAGTAACAGTAGGGGCTTAAGTTCTATTTTCAACAGGGTCATGTATTTATGTAATATCATAAATCACCTTAATTTAAAACATTTACGTTATAAAAAATTTAGACTTCGTTGGCAACTATACACACTATAGCCGTATACTCAAATCCAAATAGTTTTTTCGTAACGATACAGACATATCGACTATTAGTTTACCCAAAAAATATTGTTAGAAACTACATTCTAATTACCTATTCTGACGATTTTTTTTAATATCTTCGATTAAAAAAATAATCTTCATGCCCATATCCCCGAACAAAGGCATAACCAGAACACCCATGATTAGCCAAAGACTAAGTGGGTACCCATATTGTGGTAAGTAACGAGCCTATCGCCAACCAGACACATATTCAATCTCGGGAACGGTATTTCATATTAGAAAATTAAAAATACACATTTTCTATTTTTTTTATTGCCCGACCCGGGATCGAACCTTTAGTCACACAGAAGACAGAAGAAGAAGTAATTGATATGTTAATACCTTTTTTTTATCTGTATGAAAGGCTATCTAACACATTGACGTAGGAATTGAATCCTCAATAGCTCAATAGGCCAAGCTTCCTCAGCAAGACACGAAGGTTGCAATTCCAGTGAGAGGTGAAATACTCGTACTTCTATTTCAAATTTGTGACAATCGCTTTTTCGCAACACTTTAGTAGACATTTTAATAGGTTCTTTAAAAGCCGTTTCCAGCGTCAGACCTGCTCCCACGATACCAACACAATATATTATAATTGTTGTCTATCTAGGTTCCCAAATTTGATCACTGTCAGGTCATTAATAGCGAATATTATCTAATTATATACTGATGACTGGGTGGCCAAGGTGATGATACCCAAAGCTAAAACTGGTTTGATTTATGACATTGGGATGTAACGACCCCACGTCATTAGTAGAATCATTACTAAAGCATTTTAAATTACCAATTTATTCGTATAGTGCAATCACATAGATGCTAGGTCTTTTAAGGACTCGTTTAAGTACTACCCATTCTTGCCGTTTAACGGCAATACTCGCCACTATCGTGTTCCAGTTTAGAGGGTGGTTCGTTCTGTTATTGAGCCTTATGCACAGATTTGGTTTAGTATATTCTTTGATTATCAATATAGTAATAATACGTGATACCAAAACTTTGGACCCCTTTTAACGAAAATTGCGCGGACGCAGGAGCGGACGTAGGAATATAAAATTTGAACGCTAATGTTTTTCAATAATAATGCTTATAAAGTACATTAAATCAATAAATAACCATTACCCACACTACCATGCATTTGACACACACAAACAAATATATTGATGATAACGATAAAGGACCACAGATGGTGCACCAAAAAGTTTGGGAACAAAGTAGTTGGTCTTGGGAAATGAAGATGGCGTTCTTATCAATAAGATATTAAAATGTATGATGGTCTACATTCGACCAATCGGCGACCACTAGTTATTGCTTACCATAGGCAATAAATGTCTGTCTTTTGATTTTTTTTCAGACTGTCTAGTAAATCGACAAAATGGTTTATTTAGTTTTTTTCTAAAGTAAAAGCAGCCTAAGTTACTTTTAGATAGTTTTGCTGCTCTTGGTTATATGGTTGGTGGTATACTAACTGGAAAATATACACCCGGAAGACTTTGTGCTGTTTAATTTTTTTATATAAGGATTATATAATTCCTCCTCCTGACTTTAACTTATACAACAAAAAAAGAATGAGCAAAGTCGGTGTATCTTTCAAGGGTTGAAGCGAAGGCCAAGAGAAATGGGGAAGCATTTTTATAATTATGTAAGACTGGCTGACCCGGTAGACGTTGTCCTGCTAATTTTTTTAATGTGATTATAGTAAAAAAATTGGGGTAAGTCACCCTTATCACTTAGGGGTATAAAAACTAGATAGTAGCCGATTCTTAGATCTACTGAATATGCATATTAAAGTTGGTGAAAATCGAAAAAGCTGTTTCGAAGGAGTACGGTAACAAAAATTACATGATGTTCATCAGATCTATCTCTTGTATAAAGTTTCAAAAGTGAAATAGGAATGTGATAAACCGACAAGGTCATTGTTCTATAGACTGGTTCGAAGGGAAAGTGATAGTTTTAATGTAAGTGATTTATCAAACGAGCTACTGCCATAGCTATTGTAACACCACGATGACGCCATAACCCATTACTGACGAAGACAATAGGTAGTCATTTGTACCTCTGAAAACATTTGCTTGTACGTTTTGCAATTATGTAATCTATATCAAATTTTATTTTAATCTTCCAAACCTACACACCTATGAACAAAAGAAAAAATAGTTCTTTAGACGTTCAAAACCTATATTATAAACTTATATATTATATA
>NJDC01000076.1:136511-151939 GCA_002245475.1 Calephelis virginiensis | reverse complement strand
TTGCCACCTATCACATTGTGGGACTTAGTGTCTTCGGCTAGTCGTGGGTGCCTTGGTTGTACCTCTGCCTACCTCTTCGGGGATATGGGCGTGAAGATACTTATATATATAATATTGAATTAATTAATTTTGTTTTTTGTTACTATTTTTAGAGCTTATATCATATGCTTCACTATGAAATCGTAATCTACCAAAGACAATACAACCTATTAGATGAAACTTTTGATAACCTTCTTTTCAACCGACTAAAAACAGATGAGGTTTATATTTTGATATGTACCACATTTTTTATGTAACACTACGCATATTTTCTTAGAGAGTATTTCGATGTTAATAATTTCCATTAATAATGAAGAGAATATATCACCAGATACCGACTTAAATGTATTTGGTGTAGCACTTTTTAATTGCGTATTCTTATTGATACGTGTTTATTTGTTTAAATAGACATCATAATACTGAAAACGTAAACGATTTTTAAAACAAGTTTGTTTTTATCTTTTCAGGTATTGGCGCTTGCACTCAGCTTAGCTGGAGCTGACGTAGGCTATCGTTATAAGATACCAGCAACGACCTTTAACTATCCATTATATACCCTCGGAGGAAGCAGAAATGCCTATAGTTCTGCTAGCACTGGCTCAGGCTATAATTATGGTGGACCAAGTGCCATTGCAAACGTCGGATCTGGATACAAGAATGGGTTGAGCTCTGTTGCGTCAGTCGGATCTCTTGGTGGTTCCAACAATTATAATTATAATAATGCATTTGGATCCAGTAGCGGATATGGTTCGAACTCAAACTATCTCTTAATCCCTGGTTCAAGTTATAATAATGTATTTGGATCCTCAAGTGGCAGTGGATTAGCTTCCGGCTCAAACTACAATTCTCAAGGCTCTGGTGTTAGTTCATCCGCTAGCACTGGCCTAGGCTCTGCTATTAGCTCTGGTTTATCTTCCGGTGTAAGCTCTGGATTGACTTCCGGTGTAAGCTCTGGGTTGACCTCCGGTATAAGTTCTGGTTTGGCCTCCAGTTCAACTTCAGGTGGAAGTTCTAGTGCAAGTTCTACTGTGAGCTCAGGCTTGAGCTCTGGCACAAGTTCCACCGGGTACAACGTTTTTGGATCAGGTTCAACATTTGACTCAAACTATAATAATTTGGGAAACCAAGGCTACAAAGACACTGTTTTTGGACAGAACACGGAATATCAAACTTCTTATCAAACTGGAGACTCGAGTGGATTAGATAAAATTGGAAATTATTATCAATCAGCCAGTGCAGCTAACCAGTTCATCTCAGCCAACCAATATCAAACTCCCAATGTGCAAAACTCTCAAATATACTACACCCAAAATCAACCTGCTCAAATATTCAAACACTATTATGTTCACGCTGCTCCAGAAGAGCCGGAAGTCATCAAACCACGCCAACCAATTGTTTTGCCACCACCACAAAAACATTACAAAGTCATATTCATCAAGGCACCAACACAACCAGCTCCAGCTCCTCAAATTATTCCTGTGCCCCAGCAAAATGAAGAAAAAACTATTGTATATGTATTGGTCAAGAAACCAGAAGACGCGAAAAATGTAGTTATCCCTCAATTTGAACAGAAAGCTCCTACAAAACCAGATGTATTCTTTATCAAATATAACGACAAGCAGGGCTCCCAAGATTTAATTAACAACATTGTAAGTGATTACAACAAGGGTGGTGTACCTACGTCTTTCTCTGGTGTAGGTATTGCGAATAGTGGAAGCAGTTCTCTTAGTTCTGCAACAGCAGGTTCTGGAGGAAATTCACTTAGTACAATATTTGGTGCCCCTAGTACAGACTTTGGTGGTTCCTATGCCACAAGTGGTGTATCTTCGACTACTCCTAGCAGCGTCTCTCTTGTTAGCAGTACATCAGCTCCTTCCTCGGGTAGCTTTGCAAGTACTGGCAGTGGATACGGTTCAAGCTCTACCGCAAGTAATTTTGGCACAACCGCTGGCAGTGCCTTTGGTTCCAATACTGGAGGCAGTTATGTCACTATTCCGTCTAACAACTTTGCTTCTAGCTCTACCTTCGGACCTTCTAACACTGGTTATGTTACAAAGCCAACTTCTGGTTACAAACCAAATCAATTCAATACTATTACTACTGCCAATCTCTTGTCCGGTAATTATGGATATTCTTCAAAGCCAACCAACTTTGGTTCCGCCAGCAGTTTTACTACTGATTCTAAACTTAAAAGCGGCTTAAGTTCTACTGCTAGCACCGGTGGTTTTGGTTCAGGCTCAACCGCTTTTAATTCTGGGTCAAGCAACATTGGATCTCTTTATAGTAGATTTGGTTCCAGCTCAAGCAGTGTTGGTTCAGGGTCTAATGGTTTTAGTTCTGCACCAAGTGGTTTTGGCTCAAACAAATTTGGTGCAAGTGCCAGTAACTTAGGTTCTGTGTCCAGCAATGTCGGTTTAGGTTCGAGCACAACAAGTTCCGTATCTAGCAATGGCGGTTCTGCTTCAAGTAACTCTGCATCTGGCAGTTTTGGCTCTGGTAGTTTAAGCAGCGTAGGCTCTGGATTAGGTAGCGTAAGTGCATCAACTAACCTAGCATCAAGTAGCATAAATTCTGGAACAGTTAGCGCTAGTACTGGATCCAATAGTTTAGGATCTGGATCAGGAACTTTCAGTTCAGCTTCAACAAACCTTGACTCTGATTCTACCGCATTTGCATCAGATCTTAGTTCTGGTTCCACTTCTGGAGCAACTGCCATTTCAACTAGTCAGGGTGTCCCCTACGAAACTTATGGACCACCTAATTTTAAGGTTTGATACCCCTATACAATAAGAATTACGACTACATTCTAAGTTTTCAATAAAGTATTAAATGTGAAAATATTATATTTTATTTCGTTAAGATTCTTTTAATTGTAACAACTTTTATGATAGCAGTAACTGCAGACAACCTATATACATAAAACATCGTAATAGCACATCAAGAGCATGTTAGATATCAAACATTTGGAAAAGAAATGTTATTGGCTGCTTTGCATATGATATGATATGATAACATATGATAAAGGACAATTATTGACGTTATGAAAGCAAAAAGGCAAAGGTACAGGTACCCATTCATGTTGTCGTATATCGTTTAGGGTATTTATTATGTGAACTGTGCATTTATACAGGAACTTTTACTGACAAATGGATAGGATTTATATATATAAAATAAATCACCTTTCGAATCGAATCACGCCCGAATAGATAGACCGAATCACGAATGGATAATTCTTTTTAATTGTGTTTGTTATTACCAGGAGAAAATTTCTTATAAAAGAAAGATTGGAAAAGGTGTAGGGAAAATGAAAAAAAAACAGTGCATAATCTATACAAACCCTTAGTAGCTTTTAATGTAAAGCGATACGAAGTTCGACGGGTCGGCTGGTTTATTAACATATTTCGGTAAACATCCTAATTATGGGCTGGTTACGAATAAATTTGTGGTAAGGGTTTGTGAAATTTTACCAATTTTGTGAAAATTACTATTCAGCATTTTAAGTATTAAATCTAGTGCTTATTCTACATTTCTGGTGCAATTGGTTTTAATTTGATCTTTACATATAAATAATATAATAAAACTGACGTACTAAAACTTACCACACGTAAAATCCCGTCACGTAACATCGGATCCCGCCGATCCGAGAAACAAAGTCAACGCCAGCCAGCGTCCTGCCCAATCTCAACATTTACGTACAAGACATCACACTACACCGTCATCAAACCATCATCGTCATCACCGGTAACAAAGATCTCTTTTCCGCCTGTTGCCCAAAGGCTGTATCCCAAATGACCGAACTTCAATTTGGTGCTTTGTTCTGACTACTGAGTGGGTTGTTTGATGAAGTTGTGACTCGCCGATTTATCAGGACCTATATTTCTAAAAAAACCATGAAAACTAGTTTCTTATTGGCTGAGTAATCGTGTAACAAACATACAAAAAAACATATACTCGAATGGAGAACCTTTTCTTTTTTAAATCGGTCCAAAATAACCTTACGGGAAGCATGTCAAAGTAATCCGAGGCATAGCATCATAAAATTCCTGAATGAATATCGACAATAATCATGACGTCCGCTACCATTCCTTACGTAGGCGTAATCAGAATGTTTCTACGCACATTCAACGTCATAATTATTATTTAGTATCGGAACTATTAGCTGATTGCAATTGAATTTGGCACATAACTGGCATTTAAATGGCTTCCCATCCGCATAGCTGGTTGATGTTATCTTGATTTATGGAGTACTCCCGCGATCTCGAGCCAGAATATCGAATTCCGAGCGTTTAATTTAATGATAATGCGTCGAGTACTTAGAGGGGTTTTTGAGATAGAACGCGTGTACATACCATATGCACAGGTACTAAGGATCGTAGCATGGTGAAAGCCTTGTTACTTACCTTCCTTTTTAATTTTATCCTGTCTCGATCATTTCCGAAGAATTTTCTTTCACGGCCCAGTTATGGCTAATCTAAAGTTACAAAGAATGTCTTGTTAAGGTCTTATAAGTTTAGCTGTAATTAAAATCGATAAACCTATGAAACCTGTAAACAACAACAGCTGTTGAAATAGAAAACAAAAACTCGATTCTATTTCTAAAAATTTTAAAATTGAAAGGATAGGACATGGTACCCTAGAATACGATTTTAAAAACAATTTTAAAAACTAAATTTATTTGTCAATGTTTTTCTGATACTTTATGTGTAAAAATTACATTTTGATTTATTGGCACTTGGCAATTTGTGTGATAATAATCTACTATCACTACTACATGGATAATGTTAACCAAATATAAATAATCCAAAGGAAGCAATTTTTGTACTGTGTGATATTGAATAAATATATGAACACATAAAAAATACTTACAGAAAGACTGCTACAAAAAATAAGTATGTAGGTACGGAGTAGAAATACGAACATGTTCATCACTATTGTGCACCAACCCTTCTTCCTTGTCATATTTCGGCCTTATTAGGAATTTACCTTGAACAATAGCAAAAAAGACATGGATTCTATAAGCTCCAACAGATAAGCAAAAATCCTCAATTTATAAATTCCCCTTAATTTAATAATATGCTACGGTGTATATAGTATTACAAACATCTCTCCATCTAATATGACAATGCGCACGTTCTAAATCTGTTTAAAATCTATGGTGTAGGATAATATTGCCCGATATGCATTGTTTATGAATGGAACGGGTCTATTTTGAGCCGGTGGCGCGTGATATCTTAATGGTGGTTCGGCTTCATTGAGCGGTTATACATGGATGCACTTTTCTTGGGAACGCCAGGAATGCGCTAGCGGCGCCACGTTGTTAGGATACATTCACAGTTGTGCGAATTTCATTTATTATAAATACTTCGTAACGAGAATCACTGCACTTGTTTATGAGTACCTCTGTAACCTTTTCCTGTAACCATAACGTCAGTTCTTGCCGTTGACGTGTTCCGCTTTGGAGGAAAAGGTAGCTAGTAAACTTACTTTTGCTCGAGGCCTAACAAATATTCTTACCTCAGGTTGACAACGCACCATTAACACCCTGATTGTCTCTAGGCGGCGTGAATTTCTTACCCTCAGGAGATCCGTCTGCCTTCTAATAGTATAAAAAAACCCTAGTACGAAGTTTTTTCTCGTGACAGGATTTAAGGACGTACTCGTGGTTTGTATATCACAAATGAACGATCTTTCTAGAAATCTGCAACCACTTCTTATAGAAAGAGACATAGGAACACTATTTGTTTGCTATAAACTCTATCATTGGAAGAATCCATAAAAATAGTTCAATAAAACCTCAACCTGATGAAAATCAACCTAATTACACCGGAATGTTTCCGACAGAATGTAATACGTTGTGCTCAGAAATTTTACAGGCGCCGCCATGATACATGGCGATTGGTGTCACACATGGTGCAGGATGGTATTACCCGACACGCATTGTATGTGAATGGCGTGTAGTATCTTAATGGTGATTCTACTTCACTGACCAGTTATCTAGGTAGCACATGGCAATTATCTAGGTAGCAATTAACTAATTCATACTTCTAAATGATTAACGAATGCACTCCCTGACGATTTTCCTTGAAAATTATAATATGGGACAGTTCAAGAGACAAATCAATGGCTCCTCAAAAGTCGGCGATGCGGCGGACGTCAACGTTATGAGCAACGGTGATCACTTACCATCAGGTGGCCCGATCGCTCGTTTTCCAGCTCATTTCATAAAATTTTCCCATCATCAGTAAGTTCTTGAGCTCTACTTACAAAGGGAGTGGTTTAAACTTTTTTTGGATAGCAAGGGAGCAAGAAAAATCAGGTCAGAGTTGTTCAGGTTGGCAACGAATTCTGATAGCCTGTTTGGTGTCTACAATGATGTGTATTACGAAAGAAAGAACGAATTTGCAGTTCCAAACTTAAGAAAATATTTCTAAATAAAAGAATGTTGTTCCTGAACATCAAAGGTACCTTAACAATAAAATAAATAATTAGCAATGGCATTTAATGTCAAGATATAAAATATTTGTTTACACAAGATTGTGATGAACATACCTTAAGTCATTGAGTCTTCGCAAAAAGTTGCAGATGTAAACATATATTCAAAAAAGTTTAAAAGGTCATCTCTTAACAGTAAAGGATGTTGTTTCACTTATTAGACGATTCAAGCGATGATGTTTTAGTCGGTAGGTATATCCCAAAAAAAGATATGAAAGTATAAAACATCATTCAACTAATATTTTTTATGGCGGCTTCGGAATTTAAAAAAATCTAAATTTTTTATAGTAGTGGAACACGCGGGAAAGTGTCACGGAAAGGTAAATAATCACAGTCGCCAAGCGACCACGACCACCTGCCACACCAGGAGGAAAAATAAATGCGTTGCCGACCCTTAAGAAATGGAAAAAGAGTCTTGATTCCTAACGCCCAATATTGATCACCGATCTAAGATAAGCGATCGTGCTTTTTTAGATCAATTGCCAGGTAACCGCTGTTATTTTTCAATAATTAACAAAAATATCTTAGCAACAAAACTTTGGAAGGCCTATCTTTATCTTTAGATAATTTATTAATATTGGCCGTAAGTCGTAACCTTTTGGGATTACCGCCCAAACTACTTGTTCCAAAATTTAAAGGATTTTTTGTGTCTGCCACACCACTGAGCTTCGTTTAGTTATTATTACGTTATCACGTTATATTTGACCGCCTCGTTGGTCTAGTGATTAGAGTACACGCCTACACTAACCAACCGCGAGGCTCGGGTTCGATTCCCGCGGCATTTGTGTCATGACATTTAGATGTCTGCATTTTCGGGTCTGGGTGTTTATTAAATTTATTGTGGTATCTATTTAATTTGCTTAGTTTGAGGTTAGATTCAATTTGTGTAACTTTCCAGGAATATTTATTGATTCATTCTATTTTATACTAAGTGTGTGAATAGTTACAGAAAATTAGGAAAAACTGTTTGCGCAGAAATCTCTTTAACGATTTGTGGTTCTTACAAAAATTTACGTAATCTGTTCACCAAATTTCACAAATTCATCGTACATGTACATCGTACAGATATATATTTTTTTTCAAAAGAATTCCCACATGTCACCGTCGGGGACAAACTAGGGGGTGACATGCGGGAACGACCGCAGCCCGGGTAGGGATCCACCGCCATACTTATTCCTACCGCTATAGTGACTCGGTGATTGTAGCATAATAGACCTAACATCCCGACCGCAGGTCAGCGACGTACCTATAGGATATAGGCCACGGTTGTCTCTTACCATCAGAAGACCCATGTGCTTAATCTATCACACAAAAAAAACATACTACAATCCTGCTATAATACAATGTTTATGTGGGAATAGCCTTAGTTGGATCATGGCACCTGCGCTTCAAAAACTCGAAATTTGTTGAAAACAATTTACTAATTTCATTACGTTAAAATTTTGTTTGTTTGTTGTCTGTTTGGTACTTGTACGCGTTGACATTCTTTTAAACTACCACCGGATCGAACTCGCGACCACACACTGAAAACTAGCGGCGAAAGAAACTCAGCGTGCTTGTCTTTTTTCAATACTAATAGTAACATTATAAACTAGATGAAATAAAAAAAACGACCATAGAAATGTTAACTATAAGCCGTGGGATCAGTGTACAAATGAACTGGATGAGAGAAGTAGAGAAGTAAACGATTTCAAAGAATTTTCTAACCCAACCATATTATGATGTTGAAGAGACGATAACCTATTGAAAATTTTTGATTGACGTTGCCATTACATTCATTGAAATTAAGTCAAATCGAGAAAATGATCTTTAGGTGTCGCTGTTGTTAGTATTAACATATATGGTTTATCACTCTTCATTTTTTCTCTAACATTTTTATTGAACCATTCCATAGCATTTGTTACTTTTGATGTTTTTGTGATTTTAGATTTTTGGTTAGATTTATTGTCAAATTTTCTCATGGTCATCATTTTAGATTTATATTGTCCTTTATCGTTTAACGTGGATTGGTACTTTTTCGTAGAAGAGGCTAAACTATGCTGTTGTGTACTTTTATTGTTATTAAGAGTAGAGAGTTTGTATTCAGATTTTAGAGATGTTATTTTGTTTTGTGAATTACTATCTACTCGTAGAATATCTTTCAAGTATTCAGTTAGACTATGGTTTGTCAAAGTAAAATTTTCTTTTCTTTTATTTTTATCAAACAAGTATGGTTGGTATCTAGCTAATTTAGCTCTGAGAGTGTCTTTTAATCCTTTCCAGTCAAACAAATCTGATTTTGTTGTTTCAATTCCTTTCGAATTTGATGTGTCTTTTAAAAGTTCTTTAACATTGAATCGTTTAAGTCTTATTCTTTCCTTAAAACTATTTCGTACACTTTTTGATATATTATCGTCTAAAGTGAAAACGAACTTGGTGTTTTGTGTATATGTTGCCGTATAGACTTTATGAGATGTATTAATTTCTGTATTATTGTGACAATAACAATTGCTGTTAGAAACATTTTTTAATGACACCTTTCCGAAAAAATCTTCTTTATAATTTAACCGTCTCTTTATGAGTTCTGGTTTTAATTTTTTCCAATTAAGGCTGGTTGTTTGCTTGAACGGTTTTGTGAATGAGCTATCTCTATTGGCTCTTTTATTTACAATATAGGATATTCTTTTGGTATTTTTTGGGAAACGTCTCATTGAATAAATTGATGTCACCCAAGATGTGACTGGCGTAATTGATGTAAACATTCTTTGGTTAGGTTTTTTATAAATCGTATCATGCATAGTCATGATGCCATATATTTGATCGTCTAGAAATAAAGAGCTTCCTTGTGCAAGTTCAAGATAAGCATGTGCGTCTGGATCAGTATCAATACAAACAAAATATTCATTGAAAAAATAGTTGTTTTCTGCACAAGGTGTTATTGCAACTGATATGTACTCATTTTTAACGTCCTGGATTAATGCCTTTGATGGAATCGTTTGATTAACCTTAATGTTTAGTAACGACTTCGCATCCAAATTTACATTTTCTGGGTTTTCAATTTCTACTAAAGCAATTGAGTCAATACGTTGAAATCTGTTTTTTTGTTGTGAGTGTGGAAAAATATAATAACTAATAATTTCTACGCCTGTGTCGTCATGTTCCACATAGTGACATGATTTCGCACAAAATTCCGATGTTATCAAATGGTTTACAAATACAACTGTTCCCACGCAATTTATTTTCGAATTATTACAAATAAATCTAAAAATACTATTATGAAACATATCACTGGCACCAGCCACAATACTAAGGCACAAATATAGCAATCGCATCATACTTAATACAATTTTTTATTACAATATTTTACTATATTTTTATGCTTCTCTACGATTGAAAAATAAACAATGTTTATTTTATGTTAAATGACAACTACTCGATATTCTCTGCCTACCTCGCAAGGGACTTGCCGTGAAGATAGGTAAGTATATAACAGCGAATAAGAAAGCGTTATTCTTAATGGCAAAATACAACCATCGACCATAGATCCCATAGATGTTTCTGTTGCGCTGTTTTTGTAAGGCCTCGCCTGTATACTGGCTATCTCATTCTAGTACGGAACACCATAGTGGCGATCACTGTCGCTATGGCAGTAAAAAAAGGTAAAGCTGTAATACTAATCTGGACAAGCATTACAGTAACAAGGTATAGTACAAAGAAAAATTGTGATAGAAAATGAGAGAGCGTGTTGGTCCAGGCTCTTTTGCAGAAATGACCATCTACCTTCCTGCCAGGAAGCTCGTAAAAGGTGAGTCTATACTCACTATTGTCACTAACACCGTGACATCTAACTAGGTGTTAGAGCTCCGCAGCGACTCGCCCGGATTGGTAGGTACCACCGCCTTATTTATTAGAAAAATTACAGTTTGAAATGCGTTGACAACATGCAGTGGTTTTGCTTTTCCTTTGTCTTACGAATTTTCAATCAGTATTACTCTTACAATAGTTACTCTTGAGTCTCAATTTCATGCGAACTGGAGTTTGGATTCGGACATGACAGAATAGGTATTCTTGAATGCAACACTAGCGGTTTATTAACTTTTAGTTAATAATATACAATAAATTATTTTAACGGATTCGCTGATTTTTTTAGAATTAAATGTTCAATAATTCCAATTTGTATGCAATCGATATAAGAGAGTAAACCGGTGGTGCAGTGGGGTGACGCAAGTTTTTTTTTTCTTAACATCTATCCCATGTCCTCTAAGCAGTGTAAGTTGAAACTCAGTTGCTGGTTACAACACCTGGGTTATGATGATGTGGAGAATCTTTTGGCTACTAGGAATCAGTAATTTTTAATATAAATTTTACAAACTAAGTATAACTTTTTGAAGCTTTTATAACTCACAAACACACTGGCACGTGCACACATATACACAACACACACGAACACACATAGATACATCAAACACACAAACACATATACTTATAACTAATATTATATACGACTAACCTTATTTTATATAATCTTTAGTTTAAACTAAATTTTTGCAACAGTATTTTTATGTTATTTGTGTAGTTATATTAACTGTATTTTTCACGAAATAGAGTTGATTATGTAATTGTTATATGCGGAGGTGGGCGTTAGTAGCTGCGTCACAGTCCTTCGACTATTGCAGTTGCTACCGAACAGTTACTGTATGATACCTTGTAAAATAGTTGAATAAAGATATTTGTATTGTAACAAAACGAAGGTTTTACTTCAAATATGGGCAAGCGTAAAAGAGCAGAATAACATAAACTTTCGCCTGTCTGTCTGATCACGATTCAAACCGTATCTACTGAATCGATTGTAACGAAATTTGTCTGGTAGATACTTTAAATTTCGTTTAGGGTTACAAGATACCCTTTATCCTTATTTATGTTACAAAATGTGAATTGGGTTATGTAACATTAACACGAAGTCTGATTTAATTTATTAAGTTCTGGGGCCCTACCACTTAACTAAACTGAACACTTAAAGCAGTATTATTTCCATGTAAATGTTTGCTTTTATAAGCAACTTTATAGTATACGTCATATGATCGTCTTTCTCCGATTACAATTAGTGGGTACTATTGAAATACATACAAACACATACATATCGTCACGATAAGCCCTTACGGAGTAGGCAGAGAGTATTGAGAGGCAGACCTCACGATCCTGACAAACCTGTCTGACTTCCTTGACATTCATAACCCTTTTCATACAAACACGCCGGTTTCGGAGACTCTTGATACCACCCTCGGATAATATCCGAGTGATCTAATAGAGGAATGTCAACCTTGGTCTCCCCGGATACTTACATCTATCCACATTCGCATTGTATCTGCTTTGTCAATCTTTCATCTATCATTCTTTCCATATGACCGAACCAGCGGAGCATGCCCTTTCGCATTTTAACACCAATACTTTCTTACAGTCCCACTCTTTCTCGGATCTCACTGTTACGAATGCGGTCAGCGAGCGTTACACCACAGATGTTCTGTAGCCCTCTCATTTCAACCGCATATATCCTACTTTCATGGTTTTTCTGACATACCCGAGTTTGGTAGGGTGGGTCGCTTCCATACAATAACATTGGGATAAGCACAGAATTATGCAAAGCGAGTCTAGCTTTTAGACTCAAAACCTCGCTTCGAAATAGCTTACCCAACGCTCCATCTACACTATTCCCTGCACACACTCTCACTTCCATCCCTGCTAAAAGTGCAACCAAGATATACAATTTCATTCACTTGCCCCAACACTATATCATTAACTAAAACTCTTACATCCGTTTTGGCTTCGTCTGTTTCAAACACCATAACTTTTGTTTTCGTCGCAATCAAATGTAAGCCCCTTTCTTTACAATCTCCTTCCATAACTGTGACCAGTGTTTGCAGCTCAGATGGTGTAGAGCCCAAAAGTACAGCATCATCTGCATAAAGCAGGCAGTTCACCACTTGGTCACTCATAAGCATTCCCACATTCAATGATCTTAACCTTTGAAGACATTTGTCCAAATACAAAATAAACAAGCGTGCCGACAATACACAGCCCTGCTAGACGCTAAGAATGACATCAAACCAAAGCGACATGTGCCATCCACCCGCACACATGCTTTACAATCTAAATACATAGACTGCACAGCACGCAGCAAGGACCCGTCTATCCCATAATCTGGCAAAATATCCCAAACTTCCTTACGTACAACCTTGTCAAACGCGTTTTCGACATCCATAAAACCGCAGAAAACCTTCTGGCCCACAGCCATATGCTTCTCTACAATATTACGGAGCGAAAACTCTTGATGCGTACATCCTCTTTCAGACCTGCAACTACCTTGAGCCTCCCACAATGTTCCATCAGGCAGAAAGAATAGAGAGCCAAATAGAAGAAGTTGATTTAATACTGGATTTAAAAACTCATTCAGAATTTAATTTTTAACCCAAGAACTCGCAAGCAACTCTTGAAGCAGTTGAAGCAGTCAGTAAGCCTATGCTCGCCTTTTACGATCTCTTACCACCTAGGCTTACTGCCACTAACAACGTGACATCTGACTAGGAGGTAGAGTTTCGCAGCGACTCGCCTGAATTGTTATCAGCGCGTTATCTACTTCTGCCACCTTAACGTCAGTGCTTGCCGTTGACGTATTCCGGTTCGGAGGATAAGGTAAACTTACTTTTGCTCCAGGCCCAATATCCTGGACTCAGGTTGGTTGGAGTGAATTTCTTACTTGTTTGCGTTTCAATATCAAAAGGAAAATATTCTATAAAAAAAAGGAAGAAAGGTGGTCTATTCCACAAAGAAGCCCGGAAAAACACGAGCATTGTTTAAAATGAAGCAGTCGTAAATTCTTTAAAAAGCTTAAGATGTTGTTGATTTGTATCTTACAAACGAGAAGATTATATTAAATAAAATCTAGAAGTTTCCTTGCCTGTCCCTTCTGTACAGAATCCTGGCCACGCGTGAGGCATTCGGACATTAGTATTCGATGCAGGCGGGGCTGGAGCATATTATAAATTTAATAGGTTCTTAATTCAGTTTCGGGTTCAAATACAGATCAACTTACTTCTCGCAGGCATAAATTTAAACTGACTTTTTTTAATGCTAAACAAGAAGATTATGCTATTCTCCTAAATCAATAGACCTCTTGCTAAAGAGTACTTATATTCCTTTGCTATAGACTATTACTATATTATAGCTTCATGGTCATGTTATTTCAATGTCACTTTTTTAATCTCAGAGACTAAATTTTCATTAGCTAAGTTGTTTTTTAATTCTCTTTTAACTCACTTCTTCTTTTTTTTTCGAAGTCGGCTAAAAATGGATACCAGTGTTTTTTTAATTCCTGATAAATTTAGAGTTACTGCAACTCTTCAAAAATCAAATTTTGATTGTTCTTTGCTGAAAAATCGACATGAAATTACGTTTCATAAAATCGGTAAGTACTATAGGGCAGCACTACAAATTTTTTGACATTTACGTCTGTGATTAAAAACAGACTTTAAAACGTTCTAAGGTTTTGTGTTTTGTGCGCTGAGACAGCATAGCTTGGCTGACCACTTGATTATTATCTGTTGTGTAATGTTTATGTCACTGTCAAATTATACGTACTATTGTCAAGTGTCAGAACGGTCTACTGTCATTAATTGTCAGGTGTCAGTCACTGTCACAAGTTTCATTCAATAGAAGTCGAATTAGAAAATACATACAGATTTTTGAAAAGTTTTTACCAGAAAATAAGTAATCATACAACTAATCCTGTGTCCTGTAGTGTATAAAATTCGAATTGATTAAATTTTTGTGTTAATTGTGTACGAAATACAATTCTCAATCATAATAAAATGACTTCGGCACCGAATAACACGCATAATTTTAAAGTTGTATTATTAGGAGAGGGATGTGTGGGAAAAACATCAATTTTATTGCGTTATATTGAAGATAAATTCAACGACAAACACCTAACTACGCTGCAGGTAATATCTGAAAATACTAATAGTCTTTAATCCAATTTATGTAATATCTTGAACGCCATACAGAGAGATTGCTTCTTCCTTCTGTATTTCATGCATTATGGCGCAACACAAATAGTTACAAAAGTTTTTATTATTAACATGTTTTATTATTCCGCCACATAAGAACTATGTTATACAGTATTACTGCTAGAACATGTAAGTTGTTTATAAATCTTATAAAACTGTAAAACTATATGGAACACAACATTAGTATTGATCGCAAAGGAGTATATTTAACCCTATGATTTTGCTTATAACAACACTTACTGAAACATTAGGCAATATGATATGTAAGGTTTGCCACTTCTTCCATCTTTTGAAATGCAAAAGATTGGAATTCACTTCTTAAAGTAGTATTACTGATGAATACTAATTTGCGCATTTTTAAAGCAAGCATGTTTTGTATGCTTCAAGCGTAAAGCTTCATTTTTCACATCACTTTCTATCGGTTGAGTTGTGTATCATCATACACAACTATTGTTTATAAAAAAATATACTATAATAATAACATTATACTTAATATGAGTTGACTTGGTCTACTACAGTCTTTCCCAAAGTGTGCGATAACGCCCCTTTGTGGGCGCTGCAGGTCTCAAGGGGGGCGGTAAGAGACCCAGAAAGAAAATGGGGGCGTTGTGTAGAGGCGGGGGGGAGTGATTTGTTATTTTATTTAGCTAGGAGGCCTCTTAAACAACGACTGCAAGAGCTCTCGACTCACAACAACAACTTGTGAACATCAACTAATATGAATTAAAAGATTGCTTAAACTCTGCTCTATATTTCTCTCCGCGTAGTATATGAACTACGCCGTAGGACGTAGGTAGTTCATATATCTGTGCTATTTTATTGAATGTAGAAAAAATGAAAATCATGTCAATCGGT
>NJDC01000076.1:124217-136498 GCA_002245475.1 Calephelis virginiensis | reverse complement strand
TTACTAAAAAGAGAAATCGTTTGCTTGTTACCTAACGTGGCGACTTGCGACTGTTCTTGAGTAAATTGGAACCTGATATTAACAAACTTATTAAACAGCATCAGTTTCATTCATCACATTAGTTTTTATATAAGGATTGATTATTTTAGTTATATTTTTAATAAAAGATACTCTGTTTTAATACCATAAAATTGCATTTCAATAATCATTGGCAGGTGTAAGAGTTAACTTGAGACCTAAGCGCCGTTGTATGTTACCTACTGCGCTCAGGTTTTAAGTTGCGGGTTATAGTAAAAGTTTCGTTAAGAATTCTCCGTTACTATACATTATATACATATATAGTCACAATAATTAATTAAACTAATTTGAAGTTATGGTGGTTTTTAAATAGGTGAAAAAAGGGGGGCGCTAAAAAAATATTTATTCTCAAAGTGGGCAGTAGACAAAATAAGTTTGGGAACCACTGGTCTACTACATCTATTAGATTAAGATTCAGGTGCAGAGTAAGTCTCCTAATTAATTATTACACGGTAGAACTACTAATTTTTGGCTGTTAATATGTATATATTGATGTTTCTTAATATAAAAAAAATAATACTGTTTCTGGACATTGAAAGTTTTGAAAAAAAGTACTCAGACATACAAAACCTCAAACTCTTGTGGTTTGCTACCGTAACAAAAAAACGACTGGATCAATATTGATCAGGGTTTTAATATTGAAAGATAGTAGTCCTTATAATCTAAGTGATATTTAATGGAAATCGGTCAAGATGAAGCAAAAATATGTTTGATTTAAAGATCTTGGCATGTTGTAGAAAAAAAAATAGGCGGTGAAAATGTGTGCTAGTTTTTATTAAAATGTTTTTTTTTGCTATTAAACATAAAAAAAAAATAAGATTCAAAACATCTCAATAAAGACTACAAATGTAATAAATATAAGAAAATATTTATTGCACATGTAACTTACAAAAGGTTCTTTTGATGTCTGTAAATGTATCAACTACCACTGAAGCAGAATGTGGATCACTAAATAGATCTTAAAGAAACATTCAATTTAAAGTATGTAGAGAGACTGTAATGTAATTATTAGTATTTTTTTTTATGATATAGGAAGGCAAACAAGCAGACGTATTTTCTGATGGTAAGAAATTCACGCCGCCTAGAGACACCAAAGGTAGTAATGGTGCGTTGCCAACCTAAGGTCGGGATGTTAGACCTCGAGCAAAAGTAAGTTTACCAGCTACCTTACCCTCCGAACCGGAACACGTCATGACGTTATGGCGGCAGGAATAGGTAAGGCGGTGGTACCAACACGGGGGATATTATATTAGCATATAGATAGTATATTAGCAAACTTAAAGACCTGCTCAAATGGCTGCTCAGCATACATTGTTTTCAATGTTATAACAAACCAAACAGACAAGTAGTGTGAGTAAATAAGTTTTTAATAACAGAATAGAATAACTCTTAATTGTGCACCAAAATACATAAAGAATAAAATACACTAAAAAAAAAATTAAACTCTTATTGGCAAAACAGCATTCTCTTCCAGACAATCTTATGTTATGGAGATATAGCCAAAGTAATGTTGCATAGTGGTGATCTTAATATACAAAAGACAAATACATAATACATAGGTTTTCATTAAGACTACCACAAACAATCAATATATATAAAACTAAGTTGGGTTTGTTACAACACTTATAACTCGAGGTCAGCTGGACCAATTTTCATGGTTTTTTTATTTGTTGGATTTGTCTCTGCCCCGAATAGCAGAATACACCTTAAAAACAATAAAAACAAAAAAAAATGAAAAATGAATTGTCTATATATACAAAACAAAGTCGTGATAGTTAAACCAATTAGGCTGTAAACTGATAGAGAGGTAGCTTAGAACCGAGAGAAGAACATGGTGTACATTTTATCCCTTACAACAACGAGGAAACTAGGAAAACCTATTTTTATTTTTTTCCATACAAACTGAACTGGCGGAACGAAGTTCGCCGGAGCAGCTAGTTTTTCATAAAACTAATAATTTGTCATATAAACATCTATTAAACCATGTTGACAATGGAAAGAATAAAAAAAAAGCATATTAATATCATAATATTGAAAATGTTGGAATTAACCTTTAATTCATAAAGATTTCGTGAATAAATAACAAATTTCATACACATGTAAAAATAATTTAGTTTTCATATCTACACACCTAGAAATTAGAATGTTGGTGAAAAACTTCATGACCTGACATACAATAGTTTAAGGTAGTATCATGGTTTAGAAAAGTACATGTACAATACTCAATATTGTATTCTATGAGAAAATCTGAAAGGAAACTAGGAAAACTAACATTTCGAATTATCCTGTACAAACTTAATGGGTAGAAAGAAGTTTGGCGGGATAGCTAGTAAATTATAACTTTCTTCATTTTAAAACAGAAACATAGGCTACTATTTATTTCAACTGCTAAGCAATCCTCCTTAGACAGCAAGAAATAGGAAACCATAGTTATAGCCATAAACGAGTAAACTGTGACTGTAAATAGCAAAATAATGATTTTGAACAACTTTGTATTGAGTGTATTACAGTTAACTAAACTAATGATGTACTTTATGTACATTTTTTTTCAGGCAACGTTTTTGAACAAAAAGATTAACATCAACGGGAAAAGGATAAACTTATCAATTTGGGACACAGCAGGACAAGAACGGTTTCACGCTTTGGGCCCAATATACTACCGCAATTCAAATGGTGCCATCCTGGTATATGATATTACAGATGAAGAATCATTTGGAAAGGTAATCTCGAAGTAATTACCATAATTTTAGACAAACATCATTATTTGTATATTCTTCATTCATTGTCATTGTATGGCTTCTTTATTAAAACATTAACTAAATATGCCTATTATATTTAAAATTATTTGATATAACAACTTGCAATCGGATTAAAAAAGAACCAAAAGAGTGAAACGTAAGAATTAATAAACCACTATTTGATTTTTATCACTGGATAAAAATAGAACCAAAAGAATGAAATATTAAGAACTAACGGTTTTTATCACCATTTAGAATAGTTTTGAAGAAATGTATGTTAGGTTATGGAACATGTTATATTCTATGAGCTAGTGAGGAACGTTTTGGTTTAAAAATGCTTGTAAATCTGATTCAATAATTTAAACAATATTCACTTAAGTGCAATATTTCTTTAAATATTATTTATTATTAAGTAATTAAAAAATGCATAGATACATATCTGCTAACCAATTTCCGTACAGGGTAGGCAGACTGTATTGAGTTTTATTTATGTTTATGCAGCATGTCACACACAACTCAGTATGTTCATACCACCATAGCACCATTAGGCCTTTAGTTTAGTGGGCGCATGCGATAAAGTTATAAATAAAACCAACTTCGTTTATTTGCTTCGCACTTTGCAATATTCAAAGTCAATTGGTTGGTTGGATTATCTACAACGCCAGCACGAAGCTCCTCGACTTCGTGCTTCTGATTACTGCGGGGGATGTTTCGAGAGGTTGCAGTTCGCCGTTTGGCGTGAAGCGCCAGACGGAAAAGTGATCTCCATCGTCGAGACCGACGATGTAGTGTATTGTTTATATTGAGATTTTTTTATGATATTGGAAGGCAAACAAGCACATGGATTTCCCGATGGAAAGAAATTCACGCCGCCTAGGGACACCAAAGGTTCTAATGGTGCGTTACCAACCTGAGGCTGGGATGTTAGGCATCGAGCAAAAGTAAGTGTACCGGCTACCTTATCCTCCAAACCGGAACACGTTATGGCGCCAGGTAAGGTAATACCTATCTGGGTGAGTTGCTGCGAAACTCTACCACCTTGTCAGATGTCACAATGTTAGTGACGGTAAGCCTATGCTCGCCTTTTTCGAGCTGCCTAGCAAGAAGGCAGATGTTCTATTTTGCAACGGAGCCCGGACCGACACGGGGAAGATTGGTTGGGAGGCTCGCGATGGTGGCCGTTATGCAATCGGCGGGATCCGTTGAGACGTGACGGGAAAATTTAAGTTGGGGCGTCTATGGCCGGTGCGTAGCGGGACGGAGTTATTTCAAAGTAGCCGACTACCAATTACTTTTTGAAATTATCCCAATCGAATGGGAGACAACTAGGAAAAACGAATTTTTAATTGTTTGCCACACAAACTGAACGGCTGAAACCAAGTTCGCCGGAACGGCTAGTCACTAGTTAAAAAATATGCTATGTACAGTTACATAATTGTGGGTTGCCGCGAATTATGAGACTCCAGAACCTAGTCAATAAAGAAATATACACTGCAAGCAAAATGTGCAAATTACTACTTTTTCCTTATGCCATGTCTAGCCATGAAGCTCTTGACTAAATTGTACAAACGTCAAATCTACACAAATTCCTCTATTTGGATAAATATTTTTCTGTCCATACTAAAATAACAATGCACTTAGAAGTTAGAATACTGCCGCCTACCTATTATTCTCTATCGTTACAGGTAAAAAATTGGGTGAAAGAATTAAAGAAGATGCTGGGGACTAACATAATTCTTGTGATTGCTGGCAATAAGATAGATTTAGAACACGAAAGGACAGTGCCATTAGAAGAGGCTGAAAGGTAGGTTAAATTAAATTTTTAACATACATATCTTCACGCCAAGTCCCTTAAGGGTAGGCAGAGAGTATCGAGTTCCAGACCTCACTATCCTGACAAACCTGTCCTGTTAAATTTTTAATAACATGAAAAAATGAATACTTGCAATTAACTGCTTTGTTTATCAAACAGTCGTAAGCTTGGGTTTGAATCCTGACTTGGTATTACAAAGCATTTTTACTAACCCGCTGATTCAATATCCACATTGTATGTTAACGTAGATACAATGCAACCGGGAGATAAAAATATCATGTTATCTTTTATCATCTCCTTATTATCTCTTATCAATTATTCATTTCTTTGGAAACATTATATGACAAAAAAGACACATTTCAACTTCACAAAAGTACCATTGCGTTAAATAGGCTTGAGCTAAAATTTATTATTAAAAATTATTGAAGTATTTATTTTTATAATGTCTGAAATATTTTTATGGATAAAAAATACGGGTGGTTAGATCACGCTTGAGCATTGTTCAGCTAAACATTTCTATAACAAAAAATAAAGTCACGGCTCGCAAATCTTGTGTTTTATGCCGATTGGCCTAGTTACATACATATACATATCTTCACGCCAAGTCCCTTACGGGGTAGGCAGAGAGTATCGAGTGCCAGACCTCACGATCCTGACAAACCTGTCTTGCTTCCTTCACATTCATAACCCTTTTCATACAAACACGCCGGTTTCGGAGACTCTTGACACCACCCTCGGATAATATCCGATTGATCTGATCGTGAAATGTCAGCCTTGGTCTCCCCGGGTACCTACATCCATCCACATTCGCATTGTATATCTGCTTTGTCAATCTTTCATCTGTCATTCTTTCCATTGGCCTAGTTCTTTTGTGTAAATACACCATCTGCCTCCCTGGCAGGTTGCTCGTAAGAGGCGTGAAAAGAATGAATCACCAAAAGACCACTACTAATAGAGTGTCAGGATCATGAGGTCTGGCACTCGATATTCTCTGCCTACAACGTGACTTGGCATGAAGATATGTATGTTTGTAATAGAGTGCTATGCACCAACTTGCCTGGGTTGGGATTTTCTTACCTATTCTTGCCGCTATAATGACAGCGTCATGCTCCAGACCGTATGGTAGGGTAGGGTAGTCAGTAGACTTGAACAGGACAACGACGCGCTTATAACATCTTTGCTTTGTTTAGGCCACGGTTGTCTATTTCCATCAGGAGAGCCGTGTGCTTGTTTGACGTCGAATGCCATTAAAATGCTCTTCTTTTGAGGGTGGAATAGTCATTACAGTTATAATACCTGGGTCACTTAAAGTTCTTCTGTTCTTCGGTATCTTCAAGTTATAAACGCACTATTCATATCTTTAGTGCGTACAGACAGACAGGAGTATATCTGACGATATTTCTAGTAACGGGCCATACATGGCGTGACTGTGACGTCACGCTAATTACTGACCATACCTAAGCGTCTGGTTGCATAACAAAATCCCTTAAGAAGTTTAAGAAGCCCTTCACAATCACGCAAGGCTAAATTACTTTGCATTATCCTATTACTTCGGGATCGCGGCGTCAGTAAGTCTACCTCGTCGAGTACTGGCACGGTACTAACTGTGACGAAACGGACCCAAAGTAATCTCGATAAATTTAAGCGCAGTAAAACTACAACTAAATAGACTTCGATTTTAAAGCCCAGGTTTATTTTCATTATAGGTCTAGGTACCATATATTTTGGATGACCATCTGTTTTTAAAGACGATACAGGTCTCATTTTGTTACTCAATAATGTTTGATATAACCTTCTGTTCTATGATATTTTCATTTTTGTTGATTGAACTTAATTTTATTTTAACTATTCAACCAACTAAAACACAAATTATGAAATTAGGCTCGGAGTCAGATATAGGCCATTCTATCTTCCGCAAGCGCAGAAACTTTAAAACTCAGGTATAGACGCGGGCAATGGCTAGTCACAAATAAACGGCCATGCTCCAAATATCGTTTGTTGATACAATGTAATTTTTGACAGTTATGCAAATATGGTCGGCGCTAAACACTTTTACACGTCTGCAAAACTGAATCAGGGTGTTGAAGATCTGTTCCTGGAACTGACGAGGGAGATGGTAGAGCGACAGGAGCAAAACGCTCAAAACGAGGGTAACAGGTCATCAAGAGTTCTCGTCGTTGATGACGACACGCCCACTCAATCATCCTGCTGCTTCGCCTCCAGAAGTACATAACTTGCTTTAGATTTTAATTAAAAGACTTGATATATAATGAAAATAAAATTATATACAATGTTGTAATTATTGTATATACGAACAAATGAATTTAATTAATGTATATAAAATGTTATTTTTAATTAAACTTCATGTTAAACTACACCCCTTTTTAATCTAATGGAAAATTATTATGTAATTTGTAGAATTATATCTTAATGTGTTAGATTATATATTTATAATAGAAAATGTGTAAGTATAATTGTAATAAAATAATTAATGACATTAAAATAATGTTAAAAAATAACATAAATTTTAAAATGATCGGATTTAATTAAAATGTTAGTTATTATTTTCATTTTATAAAGACATAATTATAGATTATTGCGTCAAAGTTAAACAATAAAAATCTATTATTAATTTCACAATTTGTGAAACCATTATTTTATGTCGCGCTTTAACTACGTTAATTGTGCTTGGCTGCAAAAGTAATATGACTGAAATGTCAGTCTTTCTCATGTAAAAAATATCTAAAACAAGGAGTGAATATTACTTGTAGTACACAGCCGTATTTGCCTTATTGTATGTATGTATGTATGTATGTATTTAATACACAGTAATAACTTACACGTGATTAAGAAAACGTGATGACTTGACGTGAAACAATTGAAGATCATTGTTTATCCTATTAGTATTATAAATGCGAAAGTTTGTAAGTATGTATGTATGGATGTTTGTTACTCTTTCACGCTCGAATGGCTGAACGGATTTGTCTGAAATTTGGAAGACAGATAGATTGTGACCTGGATTAACATATAGGCTATTTTAAATCCCGATCGCACACCGGGTTTCTGTGAAAACGCAGGCGAAGCCGCAGGTAGCAGCTAGTCTAAAATAAATTGGCTCAATATGCAGTTTAGACAAGTACTCTTTTTGTTAAAATACAACTTCCGCTTACATTTGCATTTACTTTCTTCCATTTTATTTTATATAAAGACATGTTAGCTCAGATATTTATACAGATAAAAAACGTCTAAAAAAAATAAAATCATTTGTTAAATATTTTTTGATGCCATTGAAATGTGTTTATAGATTCTCATAACAAATATATGACGCCGAAATAAATGTGATGCGTAACAGTAACGGATCAATTGCAGGTGTACAGTGCTACCAACTTATCTATTCAGTAGTCAAAATTTGAACTAAACCGCTATATCGCGAAACGTCAATATGCTGACAGTTTCTGAAGAGTAAGCAGTGAAAATAAAATTCCCACAACTACATTTTTTTAAATATTTTATTGTTATTATCACTATTTTCTAGATAGCACTCTCAATAGGACACAATAATCAACACACTAGCTAGCTGTTTACTGGACAGATATGTTGGTCGCACTAAAGCATGCGTCGAGAGAAGCGTCAGCCAAAAAAGTTACCACCGATCAAACATTTTATGGAAGTGACGCGATTTAATTCTGAAAGGGCTGCGTTCAGAAATTTTATACTGTTTTAATCGCTTCCACCACCCATACCAGAAGCATATATTTTTTCAGCTTTGGGGTTGGATTTGTGCGTCTTGTTGTCCAGAAGCATTGAATTTTGTAATCAATTACCGACAGCGCAGTCTAAAAATACCAACTATGAAACGTAGCTTATATATCTGCAGATCGTTTTCATTTCCCCTAAACATGCGTGACTAAGTATGAATTGCCAAATTGTTTTACTCATAACGTGAAGTTTTTAAATTGTCTGATAAAAAGTAAACTTGTGTTATTTTAACCATTGAGGGAAATTATTGGACCAAGTACTTGTGTGTTAAAATTGTGATAGGTTACTGTTCTGTCTCGAAGTGTGAAGGACTAGGAACGAGGTAAAGGTATGGTCACAACACTGCGTTGCGAAAAGATGTACGAAAAATGAAACTAACTGTTTAACCGTTCCTTTAGTTTATAGTGTAAATGGACAACACTAAGGTTAATATTGTGGCGTCCTACGCAGCATAAAAGAAATTGTGTGATAAAACCTTTTTTTACAATTTTACACGACTGCATGAAAAGGGCTAAGTTTTTTTTATGTTTGTGTTTATACCCTTGTAGTTTGTTTACCAGCATGTAACCGGTATAGCAGTCGCTTTTACGTTTGAAATCGGAGCTCTTAGGATATAAAAATTAATCAATTAAATGAATGTTGACATTAAAAAACTTGCGAGTCTCAGCTAAATCAAAGATATAGAAGCTTTTCTAAACAAAAAAAAATCATCAATTACGGCTTAGCAATTGAAATTTTATTTTTTTCAGTCGAGTATTTTAATCGTCGTGGTACATAGTACATATTTCTAATATAACTCATGAAACTCTCACAAAAATATTGTTCATAGTGCAATAGGAATGTTCAAGTGGTCCTAAGCATGCTAGGGTTAGACCGAAAGATTGCATAATTATGTGACCTGCAGTATAGGGCGCAAGTCACGGATTTGCCTGAATAGTCGAATGTCCGATAAAAACGAATGACTTTTTTAATATTGCTAGTCGTTACTACATAATATTATTATGTTGTTTAAACGACTGCACGCATGATGTCGCAGCTGTCGGCCGTTGCTGACGTACGTAGCCCATAGTCTGTCCCCAGCAGAAGACTTAATATTTTTCAAATTAATATTAATTTTTTTTTCTGTAACATTGAGATGACTCAACTGAAATTATAAAATTAGTGTAATTACATTAAGATCTCCTTTTGTACATACTTGTCTTTTAAGTATAATTGTTTCTTTAAATAACATTCTATAAGTTTATATTAGTTAAACATTCATTACGTAATCCAATTTTGGTTCTGGGATAATCAAATAGCTTGTAACATTATGTGAACAAAAATTATCAAAACTATGTTTTAGAACTTAATTAATAAGAAAAACAAACATTTTGTCTGTTCTTATTTTATTTGTTCATTCCTTTAGTATCTGGATTATATGTAACATTATATTATTTTAATCAAACGTTGGCATTTTAAATTGTCTTCACTTGAGGGCTACGAAGAAACTCGTTAAATATGTGCACACAGTATCTTCACGCCAAGTCCTTTGCGGTGTGGGCAGAGAGTATCAAGTGTCAAGCGCGACGACTCTTACAAATCTGACTAGCTTCTTCCACATTCAGAACTATTTATTTACAAAACCCGGCGTGGGTTCGGAGACCCTTCCTTATACCTTCGGATAAAATCCGGGCTATTTGATCGTGGAATGTCAACCTTGATCTCCCCGGGTACCTACATCCAGGGACGGCGTTTGGGTATGGCGTGATTGGGCAACCGCCCAGGACGCCAAGATGTAAAGGGGTGTCAGATCCTGTACGCTATATATTATTTGTCTTTTAGTATGGTTTTGAACAGCATGTGGGGGCGCCATATAAATTACGCCCAGGGCGCTGCTATTGCTAAAACCGCTTCTGCCTATATCCATCCACATTCGCATTGTAGCGTATCCCCCCGAATTGATATGACTGGTTTAACATGTTTAAAATGCGGCAATGAATCTAATGAATTTAAGAAATCGGATAAATTAAACCTAACGCAACTTCTTAAGAAGAATTTCATAGTTGTAAATTTATTATACTAATGCTGTAACATGCGAATGCGAAATTATGATTAATTGTTTCTGTAACAACTCATGACATAGATATAGCGCTTTGCAGCCCATTGCGAATAAGTGACATTCCTTTGTTCATCATGTGTGTTATGTATATTTGTTTGTCATTTTAAAAATTTACTTTCTATAGCCATATGTGACGATAGTAATTAAACAAATAAAAATTTAAAAATAAATGTCTTAAATAATTTATCAGTTTTACTTTACATACTCGGATACTAAACTTAATACGTTAACCTGTTGCTGTGGTAGTGATTTTGTTCAGTACTGACTGAAGCTATTTTCTGTGTGTGCTATCTTTTTCCAACGAAACAAAAATAAACTAAGTAGATTTTAGATACTTATGTCAGACTAGTCATTTCAAGTTAGAAATTAAACTTCTGACATTTTTAATAAATGTATTCCGATGTATTGATTAAACATCTATAAAAATGACGTGTACAAACTAATCTGAAAACTAATCTCTTTCTATTGCAGGCGTTGACAGAAGATAGCAATAACTTATAATTGTTTTAGAAATTGGGCTGCAGAACTTACACCACTAACTTAATTTAAGAAAGTTATCTTCCTTCAATGCAAGCGGTTAAAAATAGATTATACTTTTCATCGTCGGCACTAGGTGGAATTACATTGTATGCACACTTTACAGTAAACTCTTGTTGACAACAGGTTTCACTTTTCTCAGCATCTTCAGGGCTATATAACTAAAGATAAACAAATCTGTTTCATTTTAACGTTCAGTATTTGGTTGTTAGTTAATGTAAAACGGTAATTATATTATCTATGCTGATAAAAGTGAAACCGGTTGGCTAAACTCGTAACTTACAGTGTCAAATAAAGTGAATTGTCGAAGAGTACAAAAGTTTACTTTCAAATTGTGTAGTGACAAAATACGCTTAGTGCTGTCAAAATACTTTGTTCGCGACATTTCTACAGACGTTTACACTATATCGACTACAAGATGTTTTGCCTAATTCGAATCGTCTAATGTTTCAACTCTTGTTTTAGTTTCATTTAAAAAGATAGCATAAGTACATTAAAAATAAGTTTAAAATAATGCGTAAAAGAATCGGGAACAATGGCGAATTTTTGGACGTGTATTGATTTAGCATTGACTTCTATTGATTCATGGTCATACCATCATCCAAGGGAAACAGAAGTAAGCTTTCAAATATGTAAAATATATAATAACTAGCTAACCCGGCAAACGTAGTTCTGCTATATTTTTAATGTGTTTTTATTAAAAAAATTGGGGTGAGCCACCTTCATTACTTAGGGGTATGAAAAACAAATGTTGGTTGATATGCTCACAAAATTTCATGAAAATCGGTCAAGCCGTTTCGAAGAAGTTCAATCATGCACACACCGTGAAAATTTTATGATATATTAGATAAAAATAATGGAAATACATTCTAGTTGGACTGTACGTGGGATTGATTCACTTTCGAATGCAATGCGAAATCAGTATTTTACTACAGATCAAGTGATATTACATAATATCATTTGATATTATTTAATATCACATTTACTAAGGCAAATAAAGTTTTATTATTATTATCATTTATTTTTAATGCCTCTTATTTTCTACGTCTAGACATTTAATATATAAAAAAATTATATTCAAAATATAAACATAAAAAACAAGTTACCAAAAACGGTGGTCTTACAACTAACTGCTGCAACTGCTGCACTCTGAATCCGGCCCTAAACCCAGGGTTGCAGAGCGAGTCTCTTAAGGTGTTGGTCGAGACTCTTCGCTATAAGACCGTTTACTGACACGACTATCGGGACAATTGTTGTT
>NJDC01000076.1:104019-114566 GCA_002245475.1 Calephelis virginiensis | reverse complement strand
GGGAGATTAGCAACTCTAATATTCGGTGGAATCCGCGGAGTACGGCTACTAAATGGTACATAATACGTCACCTTCTGGCGATGATCTCGAACAGCATCGTCGCAAATCTCGATGCACATCTGTTCGGTGAGCCTGCCGTCGTCGGACGCATACGCCGCCGCCTGCCAAGCCACGCCCAACTTGGACAACGCTCGGCCAGACATGCCGCCAGTCCTCTCCGCCAAGTGCTTACACAACGCGCCGTAGTCGAACTGATCCACGCTGAGCCGTCTGTGATAATACAACCGTACATTTAAATCAACTAATAGAAAGTTAAAGTACACACCAGTAGGGGGTAATGGTGATAAGCAGCAGCTCACCCAGATTGGTACCACCGCCTTACCTATTCCTATCTGCTTATTGTCAACGCCAAACGGTAAAGTATTGGCGACACTCATTTTTTGACGAATTATTATATTGTTCTCTTCAGCTACTTTATGCTATTATATTTTTCATTCTTCTAAAATTTGATGCCTTTCATTTTACTTTTTTAATTCAAATGTTTAATATTGTATTTTTTTTTTCTTTTGGCTACTGGTTGTAAAAAGCTCTACAGTATTCAAGACTTGCACAAATGACCTAAGATAACGATGCACCAGTAAAATCGAATGTGTCTATGTATTCGCTAATTTATAACAAAAACACTCACCTCTTCCCCTCAGACGCCGGTTGCAGTACGAACTTGTCAAAGTACAACCGTATCAACCTTTCTCTCTCTTCGAGTCCTGGCAGACCAAACTCTATCATCTTATCCAGACGGTCGTTGATCGCGGAGTCGAACTGCTGCGGCGTGTTGGACGCCAGCACCAACATGATGCGACTGCTCTGGTCCGACGTCCTGTACAGGAACGCGTTGAGTGCAGCCCTGAGATCCTCACTGATGTGCTCAGATGAACGTTTCCGGAGGAAGGCATCAGCTTCGTCGATAAACAGAAGAACACCTGCAAAAACATTATTTTCATAAATCCTAAACCGTCATTCTTCCATTTTGTAGTGAAAACAAAACGGCTAATGACTGAGGCTGACAGTCGCTAATTTATCACAAACTGCAAAAGTGCGCAAAAAAAAAACAACAGTGAACAAAAATCTAAAAGTACCCCCTAACAATAAGTACATCTCTGAGACAGTCACAAGGTCTTAGATTACAAAAATAAATAAAAGCCGATAAAAATGGGACCGGAGGCTTTCTTTTTTACAAGCCATCGTCTGTAAACTGTTATGCTTAATTGTGGTAGAAAGTGGCAACGTTTCCACCGGAGAGCGACAAAATACCATACCATCTCGTTTGATAACAGGTTGCGTGCGCCAAGCTAGAATTCGACAGGTTCAGATATTTGTGTGATGAACATATTAATTGTATGTGTCTACTGGTGTAAGGTATTTATTTCATTTATATACAGTATCTATTTGATTATTACTGTGTATTCGTATTTTATTACGTTAGAGCAGAGGTTCCCAAACTTATTTCATGTAACGCCCACTTTGAAAATCAGTTGTTTTGTAGCACCCCCCCCTCGTTTTTTTCTTGTCAATAACCTCAATAACATATTTGTCGCGCCTAGTTTAAAACAAAACATTTTTTTCAAGATTTATACCGCCCCCCTCTAGGCTTCCAGCGCCCACAAGGGGGCGTTATCGCCCACTTTGGGAAAGGCTGCGTTAGAGTATCGTTGAACAAAAACACAAGAAGTTTGCTTACTTTGAGGTTACATTAATTTGAGTAAATTGTAAAGAGACATTTATGTCTATTTCACGGCTTCGTAATGTAATAACGACTTACGCAATTTAATCGTGTGAATAGAAGACTTCATATGGTAAGTTCGTTTGATAATTTACTATAACTACTATGGAATATAATTAGTATTGTAGTGTATTATGTAGTGTAAATAAATAATTGCTACCTTTCCTGCTGGTGTTGGCCCAGTCGAACACCTTATGTATGGCCGCGACGGCGTCCTTGCCCATCGGAGCCACGTCTCCGCCCGTCATAATGGCGTACTCCATTCCCGAATGTTTCGCCAGTTTCTGAACAACAAGTTACATTACGTTAATTATAGAACAAATCACCATAACATCTTTTCATGTCATCAGATAAAGTACAAGCAGGCATTTCTAATGATCAATATTAATAACCTAAGATAAGAGATAGTGCTAATTTAGAACAGTTCTCAGGTAAACGCTGTTATTTTTTAATAATTGACATTCATCTTTTCAATAATTAAAAACATCTTTATCTGCAAATAGGTTATTAATATTGGTACCAGCTTTACACGGTAAGAACAAGTCCAGTGAATTTGTAAAAACCGCAGAGTCAGTAGCACATTAGTCATTAAAAAAGCTGTAGTAGCCTACTATAGATGTTATTGGAAAATTGCTATTTTATTACTGGGATTTGCCGCTTAACCTACCTTCCTGCATAAACTACTACAATGGAGTGCACTAAAGCTATTACTGTGCATTCTAGATACATGAAACGCCATGAATTTACAAACAAATACTATAAATTAAAAAATTACATATTTACAGGCCAAGTCTCTTGCACGGTAGGCAAAGAAACAAATTAGACCTCTGATAACAGCATAGGCTACAATTTTATCCCGATACTTTCAAGTTATCCAAAGTAAAGTTTAATAGCCACAAATGGAGCCAAAATAACAAATATTAGGATATAGTCCAGTACTACAAGAACTAAACAAATTTTCATTTCATGTCACATTCACTTTTGTTGTTTTGTACAATAATTAAGATATAACTAAAAACTTCTTACCTTAGAAAACAATGTTTTCCCGGTACCAGGTGGACCGTACATTAACAAATTCCTATAAAACCCTCTGTTGACTCTTGTGTTCTTGGTAGCTATGGCGATATCTCTCAGACGCCTTTCCAAGGTCGGCGCTAGGACCACTCCAGCCAATGCATCTGATGGTTTCTTAAAGTGTGCGAACGCCTTTGATACCGTTAAAATGGGATGTTTCACGGCTTCCAGTAGGGAGAATCTTGATGTTTCATTTACCAGGATGGGCTTTCCTGAAAAAATAATTTAGTTCAACTCTTATGACTTATGGCTCATGATACACAAATAAATGATTAAACAAGAGTAACAGACTTGATTTAAAAAAGCTATGAATTAGGAGTATCCTGATTACATTTTACAACAAATTTAGTTTATAAAATGTATAAATAAATATATGTATTGTATGGTGTATTGAAATAAGAAAAATAGACTTATTTCATGTTTGTATGATATATAACACTGAGTGCAGCCGAGTCTATTTGTAGATAAGATAAATTTAATAATAATAGTAAGATATGACGTTTTGTACAACACCAATCTAACACAATCATATTACATTTCATTGAACTAAATATTTAAGTTACATGATCACCAATTTTTATTCATCAGTTTGGTGGTTAAACAAAGATAAAATATTACGGAAAAGAAGAAATTACGCAGGCGACTAAAACTTACTTTTATACGGAAAATAATAATAACCTTTCTATGATAATATGTAGTGCTGTTTTACATCAGTTGCCAGGTAACTGCTGTAATTTTTCAATAATTAACAAAAATGTCTTAGCAACAAAACTCTAGAAAGCCTATCTCTATCTGTAGATAGGTTGTTGATATTGACCGATAGCAAACAAATCGTCATTACCATCATCATTAGTGCCAACTTGAAACTGTACTTAAATTATTAAATAGATCTCGGAAATTAATCACTAAAAGTCAATAGAAATTTTTCACAATCTTAAGAAACGCAGAGATACTATATTCTTAGTTGAAAGGACTTGCTCGCTGCTTAATTAGTTTATCATGTACAAACTAATTAAGCAGCAGGGCGAGTTATTATGTTAGTGTGAATGTTCACAACAATCTATTTCAAAAATGTAGCTTACCTATCCTAGCTTCAATAAATCTGGCAGTGACCGACGTAGCTCCCTTTGCAGTATAGACACCCAAAGCAAGCAGTGACAATCCACCAACAGCTGCCAAAGTCTTATCCCAGTCTGTCACTAGCGCATTGAGCCCTGTCCCTATCACACTGCCAGCAGTCCTATTAAGTAAAAAAAATCAGAGCAAATGTGTTAATTTATCGAGGACTAGTCACCACCACTGATAGAAATTTGCTACACAAAGAATCTGTTCTAAAACTTATCCTTATAAACTTACACAGTTCTTAAAACTTTGAGAAGCTTAAATATGTGCTATGAAACCATCTAATGAATTGTCTTAATAGTATTATCCCAAGTAGAATATATTTGCTACAACCATCATAAAATCTTGTTTTTTTAGACATAAAAGTCTATATAATACTAGTATTACAAAAATTTTTTGAACTTTTTAGAGAATTCATTTCGATCTGCCAGTAAATTAAAAGCGGATATCACACTGCAACTGCAAGTCCAATTTGCGACGATGCAGAGTCACATTTTGTATTGAGAAACGCTCGCTGACCGCATTCGTAACAGTGAGATCCGAGAAAGAAAGTGTTGGTGTTAGAATGCGAAAGGGCATGCTCCGCTGGTTCGGTCATGTGGAAAGAATGGCAGATGAAAGATTGACAAAGCAGATATACAATGCGAATGTGGATGGATGTAGGTACCCGGGGAGACCAAGGCTGACATTTCACGATCAGATCAATCGGATATTATCCGAGGGTGGTGTCAAGAGTCTCCGAAACCAGGGTGTTTGTATGAAAAGGTTTATGAATGTAAAGAAAGCAAGACAGGTTTGTCAGGATCGTCAGGTCTCTATACACTCTGCCTACCATGTAAGGGACTTGGCGTGAAGATATGTATGTATGTAAATCTTGATTTCTATACAAAAACCACACGGAAGGACACATTGCTATCGCTTTTCTGTGCAGCGACACTTCGAGGTTTAAATCCGCAACTGGTGTGAGGCGGTAATGTGATATATATATGATATGTTTTCTCAATCTTATTATGACTTGAAGGGACAACGTACCTAATTACATTCTACACTTATAAAATCCACATTGGGCGTAAACTAAAATACTACTTACTGAATACTTTCCAATATAGTGGTTCTGTTCTCGGCGGCCTTCAGTCTGATTTGTTCGAGAGTAATGTCTCTGTTCTCTCTGTCCGCCTTCGCCCGCGCTCTTGCTTCGGCTTCGATTGCTTTCAACTTATTCTTCTCACGCAGTTCCATCTCGTGTTCTATTGTGGCTCGCCGTAAAGCTTCTTGCTTGGCTACACTTTCTTCTTGCCTATTATCAATAAAAGTAATGTTTATGTATGTGTTATTGGGATCTGAAGTTTTTATCACAACTAGATTTTGCATGTTTATGTATATTTTAATTTTCAAAAAAAAACAAATTGATTCCTAATTCGTTTATAAAACAAACTCTACGAAAGCAGTTTTTTAGATGAGAATTTTATCTTAGTAAAAGAAGTTTTGCTACAACAATGTCTGTGCTCGCAAACGTTGGAGAGTGTTGTGTAGTAAGAGTAGGGTGGTAAAATTATTCTTATATCTTCAGGTTGATAATACGCTATTAACATCTTTGGTGGTGGCGCATATTACTTATCATAAGAATGTCCTGCAGCTAGTCAGGTTATAGTAATTTAAGATTTTGTACAACACATGTTGATGTCTTGTCAGATCAGACTGCCTCCCTCTCTAGACAATTGTATTCATCCAAAGTTATATGTTTACTAAAATTCCAGCTCTTACTTTCTTAATATCTCCTCTTGTGATTTCTGCTGCTGCACCAACTGTTCTTCATATCTGTTCTTCGCTAGTTGGTCTTGATATTGAGCTCTCAATTGGTGTTGTTTTGTTTCCTCCTGAAAAAAAATATACACAAATATATACATACACATTTTATCAAGTAACTTGCAAGGTAGGCAGAGTATTGAGCGACAAGTGCCACAATCATACATTATCAAAAATAAACAATACTTCATTCCTGGAAAAACCATACCCTGGCCACTTTACACGATTAACAGCTCTTTTGTTTGCTACTGATGTTATTTAAATATTTAGACTACTAACTAGTCCAACTTGTCTATAATTCAACAAGTTAAACTAGGTGATAGAATACTCCACTAACTCTCCTGTGTCGTGCAATCTGCCATATCTTGCCATTGTTGTGTTCCATACATACATACTTATATTCAAGCCAAGTACCTTCAGCGGTAAGCAGAGAGTGTCGAGCTAACCTTTCTGACTTCCTCCACATTAATTACAGTTTTCATACAACCATGCTCGTTTCGGAGACTTGCTGTGTTCCATGTTTTTTTGTGCAAGAACCTTAAGTCTCAGCTTTAAGTTTGCAATGCAATATTGACTTTGGTATTTGTGGGTGGGTGTCACTTGTTGGATATTACCAGCAAAAAATCTGACAGCTTGTGTTCTGTGCTTGTTAACCCATTCATTGCCTTAGCCAATACTATGAACTTGTACCGAATGCCTAGTGCTAAACGCAGTAACAATACTTGGTACTCGATATTGTGTCTACGGCACCTCCAATTAAAGTAACATGGACGCAAATTCACATTTTCGGCACATTTAACTAATTGCTATTTTCTTCCCAAATGGCGTCATACTTTTAAATCATATTGGTGTAGTATGGAGACAAAAAATATAAAAACCAGGGGTTGTGAACTGTAAATTATTTTTCGTATTGACTGAGTACCACCATAATAGATTTGCATGGATGCACACATTTCAACCAGTTTGTATCTAATGTACTATTAAAATTTGTTGCTGATCAAAGATATACAGTAATGCAAAAAATTGATTAATTTGGAGAACAAAAATTTTTTTTCTATTTGAGAGCACATTTCTTTTCACAACCACAATCCTTTTATATTATTATAATTACAGTGCCATTGCCAAACATATTAATATTGAGCATTTTTATACAAAATAAATTGTGTTGAACAGTTTGTCACTCCTGTTTTATTTTAACGTACCAAATGCGATTATGCGTCCAAGGCATCATGCGTGAAATCAATGATTTAAGTAGTTTCAAAATTTCATGTTATATCCAGGAGCCGTTTTGAGACTGTTAACTTTGAATTCAGATGTATGTATACTTTGAATTTCAGATTATTTACTCTTGAAACGAGGAAAAAAATAAAAGCCACATAAGAACACAAATGCGCCTATGGCACCGAAAAAAAAATTTGCTAGGAGAATTTGCGACTAAGGCACTTAATGGGTTAATGACTGTCATATTACAGGTGTTTCGTATCTTTTATATTTTTAAGATTTTAACTTACTAAACTGACAGTTGTATTTTTTTATCTCTTTTATCATTTTAAAATGTTGACTAGTAAAACGCAATTTTTTTTAAGTTTTACAACAAAGTTTACCTGAAGTGTTTTACGTCTCTCTTCATGATCAATCCTCCTTTGTTCCACTTTAGACTGCTCTATAGCTGCCTCATATTCTTTAATCTTTGCCATCTGCTCCTGCTGCCTAGTAGTTTCTTGTAACTTACTAAGTTCCAGTGCTTCTTTTGAATGTCCTATTGTAATATAAATATGTTATAAATACAATTCTATCTTTATATAAAAAATTTGTGTTTAAACGCAGAACTATATGTAATTTGATCTAACATAAATGATATAATACTTAATTGAAGAAAGAATTAAAGTTCACAAATACACAAGCAAGGCTGTGGGCAAGAACTAATTTATAAATTATTGCTATATTTTTTGAAGATATTTGGAAAATTTGATGTCTGAATGAATATTTTAAATTACATTCAGTTAAAAATTCACACAGAAATTTATCACAAGAATAGTCTGAATCTCTTAATAAATTCCATAGGAGGTCTAAAAAATTTAAAATGCAGCCAAAACATGTAACATAATATAGCAAAATATACTTAAATTACAATTTTCTAATTTATTAACCAAATAACAATTTTGTGTCAGACAGGGTTTTGTGCTGAAATTATTTGAATGTATAATTAGTTTTCCATCACTCCCTACTGATCCAACAGGTTTCAAAGAAATCATAACTGTTATATATGTGGGAAAGCACCAAAACGAACTGGCAAGATCATAAATATGAAAATTTTTCAAAATATATTTTCATGACAGGAAAAAATATATCCTAAAAGATTACAATTATAAGATATTTCATATAAATCGTACCCGGTATCATAGTAATCTTAATGTTTAGATGCTCAAATTAATTAATATCTGTGTCAATAATTGCCAACTAAAACATGCATGTGTTTTGTTTAATGTGGGATTAGCATTTTGTATAATATGTCCTGAGGTAACAATTACATTTATAATAATTAGACCATTAGAACCAACTCATAACTATTCCAGAACTGGTTATCTATGCCAAAGTTACCATAAAAGGCTGATTAATACTTGTAGCTGTAAAATCAATAAAAAGAAAAGAAATTCCACTCCTAATCCACCAGATCCATCATAAAGCTCTATTACTACAGGATATTACACTTCTTACAAAGACCTGACTTAGGCATGAATATTGCAGACTCTCTCTGATTTATCAAACTCTCTTTAGTTTTGACTTTGATACTTATCAGCACAAGACTTAGAAAGAGATGTCGGTAAATGAGTGTAATCTCAAGAAGTAATATAGCTTCATGGGATCTACTCACATGTATTAGGATTTTTACTTTATTATCTTAATTTAACTCTAATACCAACTTCACGTTGTAGTTTGTGGATTGGTTCCTTTTTGTGTAACATGATCCAATTATTGTTAAATGTATGTAAATTTATCATTTATTTATACAACTAAGAAATTTAACACACAAGACAAGCTGTGTCCAACAGGCAGATAAGTGAATGGTGATTTTAATGAAACCATGAAGAACTGAAGAGAAGAAACAGAGTGTGTTATAAATGTCAAAGTATGATATTTGGATTTTGTAGATCAAATCAATATTATTACAAATCTTGCAAAATTAGTGAAAATCCCTGAGTAAAACAAAAAATAACTTCTTTATGCTCAGCCATTGCTGCTGTGTTATTATTAAAATATTTTAAATATAGATTTGGTTGCTTTTAATATTTGTTTATTTCATTTTTTTGTGATAAGATAACAAATGAGTACAAGGCTCTCCTGAAGTAAAGAGAAAAGAGACATCTTGCGGCTGGGTGTTAGGCATGTCTCTAGAGCGGAATATGGCATTGTCACTGCATCTATTTAACTATTTCTATGTATTTAAATTGTTGACTAACACCCATACCACAAGCATATAATTTGCTTACTTTGGGGTGTTACTTGTCCGTGTATATTTATATCTATATACAGTCGTGGTCAACTAATTAGGGACATGCAAGATAGTAAAGAACAATAACCGGTTATGTACATTCAAATATAAAAGCCTATTGATTTCTCATTAACTATTATTTGCATAATTTGGTCCGATTATTATGCTTTAAATGGCTGTAAATAAAAGAATAAATAAATAGAAAAAAGTATTTAATATCAAAGGTTGAACATGTATTCAATTTTAAGGTATAATTCTGTTTTTAATGTATAATTCTGTAGCTAGTCATTTAATTAAGGACAGTAAACTAGTTCATGATAATTTATCGTAGTGTTGGATCGCAACTTTTATTTTTACCCATTTTTCTTTAAAATATTTTTCAAAACTTAAAATAAATATGGGGTTTGCCGCCAAAACTACCACAAAACAATAAGAGAAGAAGTAAAAAAGTATTGAGATTCAAATTTTGAAAATAGAACGCAATATCTCAGTGTCCCTAATCAAATGGCCAGCCAGCATTATTTTAACAAATAGCACTACGATAATCTATCAGCTATACTGTAAAGAGGTGTAATGTTTAAGCAGTTGTTATTGTTTGTATAATCGGGCACATAAATGACTAATTATACTTACATGTAAGAGATATGGAATATGGTTTAGATTCGTTGGAAAATAAAAAATAGATTCACAATTTGATTTAACCAAAGAGTGTCCCTTATTAGTTGACCACGACTGTATATATTATAAGCCGTCTCCTGAAAAGTGTGCTGTTCAATAAGCAGGCCTGAGCATTTAACCAGAATGTTAAGTAAGGTGAAAGAAAGGTTCTACTCAAGCTTTAATAAATAAGTATTGGTGATGAAGATAAAATAAAAAGTTTTGCTATGCAACATGCTTAACAAAGACTCTTGCAGAAGACTGAAAAACAGAAAACTTGACATTATGAATCAGAATATGGTAATGACTTGCACAGAAGTTTTACAAATACATACAAATGAGATTTTGCAAATATGTGCACAAATGGGGTGCCTAGAGCGGTAGTTTCTTTCCAAAGGCAAAGTCATGAGACATTGTTAGAAGCAAATAAAATTGTGAATTAGTTCACCCTGTTACCAATTAATTTTTAGTGGGTAATTCATGCAAGATATTTAATAATGAGATTACAGTGTGGTTATAGGTTATGTGATCGCATTATGCAATAGTTGAAAACGTGATGAGAGATATTCTTACTTGATCTTTCCAGTTCCTTCGCTGCTTGAGCGGCTCTCTCAA
>NJDC01000076.1:72602-84127 GCA_002245475.1 Calephelis virginiensis | reverse complement strand
CATAGGCACACGTGGCATTACTATGTAAATTACATAAATTGGTTCAAATTTAGTAAAAAATAGGTACTTGAAAAAGGATCTTATTTTAATCTACTACCTAGCGTGACTATATCAACAAGCATTCTGAGTAGGTACAATAATTAGTCTTATTTAAATTAAGTAATATAATTTTTTGATCACATTCTCGTGTAACATTCACATTGGATATGAATTAACCTAAAATGAATAACGACCATTGTTCGGCCAATTTTTACCTTCGTTGTTAAAATTAAAATTTTATGTTGATACTATAAATGAGCTCTGTTATTTTAATAACGGTCTTGGTTGATTGAAGTAAATCAAGTATTTGATCTGAAGAAGTTTAACAATTACTTTGACACAAGAATTAAGCTGAAATGAGTGACTAATTTAATTTAGCTAATATTTTTTCTTAGTTGCAGTGACGGATTAATACATTTGCCGCCAGTAGGCTATTCAAATTTTGCCGCCCCTTGTGATCTCTGCATTTCGATACCCTACACGGAGAAAACAAGGTGGACGAAAATGTTAAATTTTATCATTAAGAAACTAAAATATGTTATATATTTTTATTAGACTTACAGTTTAAAACAATATTCCTAGTAACTTATGTATTAAGAATCCGCTTGATGATGGTAATAAAATCAATTAAAATATAAAAGTTTGAAATTAGATTTTAGCGCGATTTTATATTCGCAAAATCGTCGATTAAATCGTTGTATGAAATATTATTCATAAGTTCTGACTCTATGCACAAAAGAGCTAAAGCATTTAGCTTTTCTTGACTTAATGTAGAGAGATAGCTTTTCACTCGCTTTAAGCAAAAATAGCTTCTCTCACCCGAACAATTTGTCGCTGGTGTACACAAAGCCATGCGAACTGCTATATCCAAGTTTGGATAAATGTTCCCCAAATTCTGATTTCGCAGAAATAAAGATAGACTTTTCAATGATCCAGACTCAGGTTTTATTAAAATTCTTTGAGTGAGTGAGTGAGTGAGTGAGTGAGTGATTGAGTGAGTGAGTGATTGAGTGAGTGAGTATGTGTGTGTGTGTGTGTGTGTGTGTGTGTGTGTGTGTGCGCGCGTGTGTGCGTGCGTGCACGCGTGCGTGCATTTGAACAAAAACGATTTCGAAAGGGTTCATCTAACTTAAACTTCCTGTAAGTTTGACCCGATTCGGCCCGATAGATTCTGAGAATTTTCAGGAAAACTGCAAAAAAAATCGCAATTTTTTTTTTTATGAATAACTTTTTGTCTACTTAACTTATTAATTCCATAATCTAATCACCTCTTAACCTTTGAAAAGCACGCCGAATGCCGTTTTGCAAACTAAAATCGGTTGATTCGTTCGCGAGATATCGATGACGAAAAAATTTGAGAAAAAGTTTTTTTTAGAATAACTTTAAGATTTTTAGACTAAACGAATTAGCACGCTAAAATATTCATAGAGTTGAAAAAACTACGTCGGTTGCCATCTTGCAGGTCAAAATCGACCCACACGTTCAAAAGTTATGGCATTACAAAAATTAGTGAAAAAAGTTTTTTTTAAGATAACTTTGTTATTTCAAAACTAATCGATTATGTTGTGTCCACAATATTTACATAATTTGCAAAACTGCGTCAATTGCCGTCTTGAAGGTCAAAATCGATTAACGCGTTTGAGAATTGATAGCGGGAAGTTGCAAAGATGGCCTGTAGGGTCAATCTCTTTTGTAATTTTTTTGTTTCTGTAAGGAAAAAAAATTGGGGCCGAATTTGCCGCCCCCTAAAATACGCCGCCCTAGGCTCCAGCCTACTCAGCCTGCTGGTAAATCCGCCACTGCTTAGTTGATAGAACTATGAGATTCCTTGAATCCACAAACGAACTTTATTGGTTCAATAAGGTTTCATGCTTGCATGGAACAATATATAAATGAAACTAACTCACCAGCCTTTGTAAGGCCTGTACAGTACTTGATAGACGACACTAAGACAATTCAACAAAATTCTCTTATTCACAGTAGTCATGATGTTGTCAGGCTCACATGGATTTATGCTGTATGATCACAATAAACAAGATCTTGGTTGAAATAAACAATTTTTTTTTCAGTGTAGGCGGTGTGAATTTCTTACCATCAGGAAACCCATCTGCTTGTTTATCTTCCAATACCAAAAAAATAAAATGAAAAAAAAAAAAATTAACCATACCCGTCTAATTGTTATTAAAAAAGTAAAGTTTAATAATAATAAAATAAGAACTAGATGCACAATCAACCGAAATAAATGGCAACACAATTCATAAAATGGAGCCATACATATATATCTTTCCGTTAGTTTAATTTTTTACTTTATTTTAATTAAGTGAGTATTATTATTAATAACATGAGACAATTTATTGATACGCGTACAATAAATATGACCAAAATGTCATGCATATGGCGCCATTTGGCTCGGCATTGTATCTTTATTCTTTTTCTTATTATACGAGGGGCCTTCAATAATTACTTAGCCTCATCGCCCCATGGCGTTGTTGTTACAAAAGAGTTTTACTATCGTGCAGTAAATACTTTTTGAAGTCTATCAAGTAGTTTTCAGTCTTTACCCTCCATTTGTTTTGTTTTGACAGCCTTTGGAAACTAGCGTGTCGGTCGGTTTTGCAAAAATGGAAAAAGAACAATATCGTTCGGTGGTTAGATTCTTGTTTTTAGAAGGGAAAACGCGCAGCGAAATCAAAGAGCGCTTGGATGCTGTGTACGGTGACTCTTCTCTTTCGATGGCGACCGTCAAAAATTGGTTCAACGAGTTTGCTCGTGGCCGCACGTCGGTTTTTGATGAGCCACGCCCAGGTGCACCGAAAACGGCTACTACAGAAGAAAACGTAAAAAAAATCCACGATCTCGTGTTGGAAGACCGGCGACTGAAGATTTACGAGATAGCTGAGACTGTAGGCATCGCAGATGGGACAGTGCATCATATTCTGTACGAAGAATTGGGTATGAAAAAGTTGTCGGCGCCATGGGTGCCGCGTTTGCTCACACCAGACAACAATCGCAACCGTGAGACCACATCGGCGACAGGTTTGGCGCTGTTTCAACGCAACCTGGCGGAGTTTTTGCGTTGTTTTGTGAACGTCGATGAAACATGGGTTCACTGGTACACACCAGAGACCAAGGAACAGTCGAAACAGTGGACTTTACCCAGCGAACGTGCTCCAAAGAAGGCGAAGACTGTTCAATCGGCAGGAAAGGTGATGGCCAGTGTTTTTTGGGACTCACAAGGTGTGATTTACATTTGGTAAAAAAAAAAGTACTGTTCCACCACGACAACGCGCCGGCTCACACCTCTGCCGTTGTCATGGCCAAATTGATCGAATTGCGCTACGAATTTCTGCCCCATCCACCGTATTCTCCAGACTTGGCTCCATGCGACTTTTTCTTGTTCCCAAATCTGAAAGTCACTCGCCGGCAAAAGAGTTGGGTCGAATGATGAGGTCATCGCCGCCACAGAGGCCTATTTTGAAGACCTCGGGAAATCGTATTTTTTTGCCGGGTTAAAAAAGTTGGAGCATCGCTGGTCCAAGTGTATTGAATTGAAAGGAGACTATGTTGAAAAATAAATCTTTACTTTCTCAAAATTTTCTTTATTTTTTCTTAGGCTAAAAATGTATTGAATGGCCCTCGTAAATACCTAAAGTAGAATATTTCATTCTATTTGGTCAAAAGGTATTTTATTTTGAAAATACCTATTTTGCAATTAGCATTTGAAATACATAACTCAAAACTATTTTGGTATTTGAAATAGTAAAACTGGAAAGTATTTTGCATTTTGTATTTAAATGCTTTTTTACATGCATATTGTACATCTCTGCTGCTAGACCACAGAGGCGATATTTTTTTTAAAATGACTATATTAATAGTAGGGTTACAGGGTAAGTCGACCGAGACCCGTTAAGGGCGTGTAGCTTCCATAATTTCTGACAAATTTGATAAAGGAATACCCTATCCTAAACCTAACCGTTTTCGAGTTATTCGAATTTATTTATTTTTATCATAATACCGGTTTTTCGGCTACGTAATTATTATTATTGAAATTTTAGATGGTAAATAAAATGCTTTATGACCTCAATAGCCAAAAGTGATCGTAAGATAACAATATTGTTCGGCGACGACTCGGACGGTCTTAAGTGAAAAAAGTTAATTAAAAATTAGAAAATTGAATTTTTGAAGGATATCTAAAAATATTGACACTTGTTTTGCAGATATGTTTAATAATATATACGCTTTATCATCTATTTAATTTGAAGTATAACAATCTAGGTTAGTAATACAAAAAATATGAAACAGCTTTAGTAAACTCATATTCACGCAATAAAGTATTTCTTTTTTTTTAGAATTTTATGAGGATTCATAAAATAAATTAATTTTAGGTATAGTCTACAGTCTAAAAAATAATTATTGCTCTAACTTGTCCCTTGATCGTAGAAAGCAAAATAATACAATGAGGACAAAATAACCTTTATTAATCCAATCAGTTCCAACAAACTTACAAAACATCTCTATCATCAATGAGTACGTGGAACGTTTTCGATTGGATCCAATCCAACTAAGTACTTCCACTAATATTGCTGCCCGTGATCTGGGACTCTCACAAAGTATGGTTTACCATTCATACAGCGGGCCTATACCATTACAACGCCAGTACCTATATGCTATTGAAGGAGATCCAACGAGATTAGATTTCTGCAGATTCATGCTTAATGCTGACATAGAAGTCTACTTATCCTGTAACCCTGTATAATGTGTGTAGACAAATACATCAAGGATAAGTTTCATTAGCCATCCTTCAACTATAAAATGGTTAGGATTTTTAAGTTACTTGCTGGACAGGCCTGTGTGGGTTTTCAAACAGGTAAGGACCAATTTCAATAACCTATCTACAAGAGAAAGAGAGATAAGTGATAGGCCTACTAAAGATCACCGATCAGGCAACCATTGGTACATTTCAATAACTTCCATCTGTAGATAAGTTTTTGAAATAAGCCGTAAGTTTATTGAGTGAGAAAATAAATACACTTTTCGTTTGAAAATATATAATTAGTTTATGAATTTATAATAAATACGTTTTGTGATGACGATACATATATACTACAGAATACGGTTGACATCTAGTAATTCATTTGTTATAAATGTTGACATTTAAGTATATTATATAATTATTAATACTAAAATGAGATTTAATTTTTATTTCAATTAAAAAAAAACAGTCTAAAAATTATAATTTGAATAACATTATTTGGTATCGTAAAGATAATTTCGTTGATTCTAGAAAGTTCAATTAACAAATAAACTTGCTCACGAGGGAAGGTGTAAGTGTGTTTATGTCTAACGTTAACAGTCACACTGTTTTTGTACTTAAGCACAACTTTACAGCAACATGACGGTATTGAATGTGTATAATGAAAACTTTCTACTTTTGCAGACTTTCATTGTACTACAGTGATACATCATTTTAAATAATTTTCAGTTCAATCGCAGTTTCCAAATTCTCCTAGAGTTCACAACACTGAACAGTTCATCATGGTTTTGTTATTTTTAAATCGAGATTTGAATAAATAAATGTGCATTTATTTTTGTGCGATAATGGTATGATGAATTAGCATTCACTTAATAAAAAACTCTCGAGACTCTTTGTTTTCAAAGCAGAGTTTTTTATATATTATAGGTTAGGTTACTATAACGCCCCATTTTGTTGGTTCTTTTTTTTAGAAAGGTATATCATGATTCCGTGATGATTCCATATTAATTTTGTATCTGGCTATTAGCTGAATTAAACCTAACAATGCGTACATTTTTGTATCTTGACGAAATCATTAATAATGATGTCATCACGATAGACGACAATTTATGCATCATTAGTATAATTGAAAACCACTAGTGGAATATTGATAAAATATATGTAGGAAAATCTCGAAATGATTTGCTATCTTTTAAAAAATAACAATTAAATTGAGACGTTGTAATAAAATAATTGCGCTGGCTGCAGTACCCACTACTGCGCGTAAATAATTACTATGTTTAGGTAGTAATAAAGAGATTCACAGTTACATACTGTCAAATACTAAAATCGTCTCGAAAGCTTTTTATTTATTAAGAATACTAAATAGTAAGTTTGCAAACTAAATGGTTAAATGCACTTACGGCCATTATTAATAATGTACCTACAGATAGAGATAGGCATACTAGAGTATTGTTGTTATTTTTGTTCATTATTAAAAAATAATAGTGGTTGCCTGGCAACTAATCTAAAGTAGCACCATCCCTTATCTTAGATAGGTTATGAATATTGGCCGCTGTAAATCAGAAACAATAAAGATATTAAAACTTAAACTAGTAAGTGACAAGACAACAAAACTAACACCTAAATTAATTATCCTTAGAGTGGAAATATGTGATGTTTATTAGACATAATGTTTTAATCATATACAATATAACAACATAATTGAATAATATACTACAATTTACAATTATATAGATCTGTAAATATCAGTATATAAATTTTGTAGAAATATTCATCTGGTCATTACTAACGGCCAATGTTAATAATATTTCTCTAAAGATGGATTTCAAGCAATCTAGATAGCTGCGTATCCTATACCTAATTGCCATATTTATCCTGTCCACAGATATGTTATTGGCAAGCGATAACATAAAAATGGATCAAAATATCAATCTTGGACAACAAGTTTTGGATTAGGATTGATTATTAATATTGGCCGTAAGTTGGCTAAGGATCATCTTGTCGGTATCCTTTAGATCATGTAAATTAAAAAATAGCTGTCATAATAATAAGCTTTGTTGATTTCAGAAACACTGAAACACTTCACATTTTCTGAATTAATGCTTAAACTAAGACATTTGAATGTAAATTCTTAAAACGATAACTCTATTATTTAATAGGTAAATGTATATTCAAAAATATTTTCCAAATACTGATTTCCAAAAGGGCCTTAATTTTTATTTATCATAATAATATGAATCAAAGAATATTACATTTAGTAAATACGTACAAATTTTTTCTACTAATAAGATATGCTCTCTGCGGCATTTCTTCCTAGGAAGAGTAAAAAACATTTCGATCATTCGAATTTTTAATTCAATCAATTTGCCTACTTTATTTTATTAATGTTGGTATTTTCTTTAATTTTTGGCATGGGCGTGAGCAACTGACATTAGTCAAGTTAAATTTGCTAGTTATTACATGATTTAGTAAATCGGGCTTAAAATACTCGAAATAGTCATAAGCTGGTAACTACTACTACTATGGTGCTATGTAATACTATGATATTTACATAGTAGTCAGTCAAGTGAGGACAAACAGGTGGCTTCCTTACCTAAGGGTGAGATTTAGCGGTATCGTGAAAATACATGATACACTAATTTCTCCTTGAATGTTTCGCTCGTGCACTTTAAACTGAACAAAATACAGAATACATGCACTTCAATAAATATGAAACAACTGCGTCCATCTTTTCTCTTGATCCCGACAAACCCTCCAAACACTTACACAGTATTTTTCTTCCTAACTTACTCTACATACGAAAACCCTGCCAGTATCTCAGTTTTTTATTTTATTTTCCTAAATATAAAAATGTAAAGAACAAGTACAAATTACAATTAAGGAGTTATCGATTTAAGAATACTATAATATACGCTTCTACTATAACATATTACACTTATTATTATAAAAATTGTAAAATTTGTAAAGTGTATATTCAGAATAAATTATTTAAAAGATTCTTGCATAAAAATAAAGCATTGGTAACACAACACGAATAATATCTTAGTAAAGACTGTTAGTTAAATTAAATACTTAATCTATTTATAATAATATAAAGTCGTAAAAAAACGTAATAAAATAAACTCAGTGGAGATTTTAGTTCCTTTAAGCATACCATAGTCACGCGACTAGACAAGGAGGAAAAGGCAAGCCTCGCCTTTTTGGACATTTATAATATCCGCATCAAAATGTGAGACAGATGTAAGGAATCTTGTAGTATTAAAAAAATTAACTAAAGTGTGAAAGGACTAATATTTAGTATCTAGGCCCTGTGTAAATTATGCGAATATCATTATATAGAAACTCAGAGAAAAAGTAAGTGAAGTACTAAAGCACGGGACCCCCTCAAGCTCCGTGCGCCAGGGTGACTTGAATTCATCATAAATATGCTGAACTACGTCCTACATTTTATTTCAATGTAATTGTCCCTTCTTCTTCACTTAACTGCTAAGAAGTTTGTGGACATCTTTACAAAATAACTGGAATAAATTATGGATTCAACAGCGTTATTAATTGAATTGTTTGCAGTTGTAACATTTCTATTTTGGCACATTTCATATACCTCCTGACATGATAGAAGAGTTTTCCATAGTCATTTTTCTTACATAATACACGTCAAAACGGATCCATATATGAATATTATAATTCGTTCGTATTAATAGATTTTTGTTTCAAAATATATTAAACTTAATCATGAAATTCTTACATGAGTAGGATGTAGATGATTGATGTTTAGTTGCCATACGTGGCACAATTATCTGCCGAGTAAATAAAGCTGCTATAAATATAAGGGGACGTCCATAAACGATATATTTTAGTTGTTATAAGTGATATTCCTGTCTCCAGAGTAAAGAAGCTTTATCTAAGCATTAGGGGATATGCATAAATAATAGTTTTGTAGTTGCTATATGTGGCACTATTATCTATTGTACCCCAGTAGCTTTCTATAAGTATATTCATAAATAATAGTTTTAAGATGATGTATCTGAAACTATTATTTCGCGAGTGACAAAAAGTAGTTTTAAGGATTGCATCTAGTACGACTGATAAATAATTACCCACTAGCAGGTGATAAAGTTATAGTATCCTTATGTTGAAACTATTTGTTTTAGAATAAAGTACGGATAAAACCCCTAAAGCCAAAAAAATACCATCTATATATATATAAAAATCAATTGCTGTTCGTTAGTCTCGCTAAAACTCGAAAACGGCTGAACCGATTTGGCTAATTTTGGCTTTGAATTATTTGTTCAAGTCCAGAGAAGGTTTAAAAGATAAGAAAAAGGGTAAAAAAAATGCGAGGAAACTAGGAAAAAAACTTTTCCCGTATAAACTGAACGGGTGGAACGAAGTTCGCCGGGAAAGCTAGTCTTAAATACAATATTGTGATATAAAATATTAACTCAGTCTGATTATGGCAGTAAATTGTCTAAAAAAAACTGGGAGATAATGATTCAGATCAAAGTCGATGTCTTCTTGTTTTGATTTACCGCCGGAAGCATCCCAATTTAGCCCCACAGTTGGGACATTTGTGATGAACATCCATGCAGCTGCTAATACAGCATGGGATTAGGCAGCAACCTAAAAAACACCTGAAACAAAATCAACTTATTAAAAAAACAATAGACAAGCAACCGCCGAAGCCAGGGGCAACAAATTAATTGTATTAATTGTAAATTAATTGTAATAACAGTAATTTAATTGGTAAATTTCGAACTAAATACAGACATTTAAAAACAAAAATTGATAATATACCATTTCAGGCGGTACATTTTTCAAGTTACGGTAACCATTTATTAAAAAATCTAGAAGTGCTTTTGTTTTGTATGTTAAAGACCTGCGAGCGCCAAGATGGAGGGACCAAGTCTCGGATTTTAATAAAACATGCATCAAAAAATTCTACCTAAATTCTACTATTTGCTACCTTTGCTCAAAAAATTAGTACCTCGTCATAAACATGTTTTTTAATCAAAAAATGTTGGTCTATTAGAATGGTCCCTCCATCTTGACGTCAAGATGGAGGGACCATTCTAATAGGCTGCCCCTGGAAGTATTTTAAATATTTCATATTTTCTACCTGAATTCTACCTTTATAAAAATAATATGACGTTTTTGAAACATAAACAGTTTTAAAAATATCGACTAAAATAGTTGGTCCCTCCATCTTGACGATTCAATAAATTGCTTTTTCCGGTCACTGTTTAGTTTTTTTGTAACTTTTGAGTGGTCAATATTTTCTACCTAATTTCTACCTTGAAAATATATATATCTGTTTAAACTGTAGGTGGATTTTAAGTGCTAAAATAATTGTACGTTGTTGTAAATTAAGGTAAAAGCACCTTCTTCTAACGAGTTCTGATATTGTTAATTTTAATAAGGTAATGATAGGTACCAAAACAATGTTTTGTAAACATGGATGTTGTGTTTACATGTTTAAGTCTATAATGCTTTTCTCCGTACACGTTTCTCCATGAGAAGACCCGGGTCCTATGTAAAATAGATTATCTGTCTCCTCTCCAGATAGCTCCAAAGAGTAAAGTAACTGTCCATAAAGAAAGGTGGCTGGTAAGAGGCGAGCAAAGGTTAAATAAGTCTTTATCAATAATACCACTTTTGGAAGACTGCTTAATAAAATATTAAAAAAGTATCTTCACGCCCATATCCACGAAGATGTAGGCAGAGGTAGCACCAAGGCACCCACGACTAGCCGAAGACATTATGTCCCACAATATGATAGGTGGCAAGCCTATCGCCAACTGGGCACATTTCCAATCCCGACCAACATTTTTTTTATTAGAAAATTGGAAAAATCAAATTTTCTTTTTGTTGGCCAAACCGGGATTCGAACCCGGGACCTCATGCAGTCAAGTCCAACACCCGGACCGCTAGACCAGAGGCGATCATAAAATATTATATATCTTTATCTAACTGTTACCGGCGGTATTTCCTGCAAATTCTAGTTATTTACTTAGTATTCTTACGGTATCCGATATATTTTGGAATAAAAAGTAGCCTAAGTCGTTCATAGAAGTCTAGTTTGTTCTTTAATACAATTTTTAAACATCAAGTCAACCATTTAGACGTAAAAACGGAATATTTTACACACATACACACTTTCTTATTTCTAAATAAGTATGCTTTATTTAATGTAAATAGACATTAGCGTCTTTACAGTTTTAATGTACTTCTGTAATTTTTATGAAATTTAATTAAATTCACACGGTTATACCAATACCTAGCCGTAAGTAGATTTTTTTTAATAAGAAATTTAGGAAATATTATTTTCTAAGTGGAAGTTTCATCTTTTTATCTTCTATGTGATTACATTTAGTCCCTTCAGAGCAAAATGAGCAAAAAGCAAAATGTGCACCAAAAGCAAAATGTGCAAAACGCAAAATGTGCACCAGAAGCAAAACGTGCAAAACGATAAATGAGCAATCAAGGCTTAAGTCGCACTTATTATTTTTTGCTACATAATCCCCTTCTTTCAGAGAGCATTTGGTAAAAAAATAGAGAATATCGTATTTTAGCTTCTTCACTTACGTTAAAACCGAAGAAGACGGAATATCGTGTTTGAGAAAAATATAAAGAAAAAATATAAAATCTTGCCGGTAATCAAATAACAATATCTCAATTCCTTTACCAAATGATAGATACTAGGCTCGCGTTGTAACATTATATTGCGTTTTTC
>NJDC01000076.1:47825-63732 GCA_002245475.1 Calephelis virginiensis | reverse complement strand
TGACAATTACCTGTTTTACCTGGCAAAGGGGCAGGTGATCTATTTTAGTCAGCGGACCCGAACCAACACGATGGAAAACTGAACTTCTGAACTAAACGCGGAAGAGGGTGGTGTTATTTGTCATTGAATAACTCAAAAATAGTTGAGCCGATTTAATATAACTCTTTTAAGTGCATAAAGTGGATATCTGGGTGACTTAAATTCAAGACTGGCTCCGACAGGCGATGTTGGGGTCAGTATGTCATAAAACTTTCAAAGGGCTGGGACAATTTTAAAACTAATTTGTTTACAGTATTTCAAAGATATTCTGTAGTTCAGGTGGGAATTACTCGAATGAATTAAAACAATTCAATTTGATAAGTATGTCTTTTATATCAGGTGTGGAGAGCATAAAGTAAAAAAATCTAATTTGGTTTAAAGAAACCAGACGAGAGAATTGGTTTCCGAATTCCAAATACAGTGTATGAAATCTCAACATTTTGTAGAAGATTGTTTTATACACTTTACGCCACTGCTGCTTCATGACAATGCTAGACCACATCCTGCACAACAGACGGCTTCTCAATTAGAAGAGCATCAATTGGAATGTAAAAAACGTTCACCTGAACCTAGCTCCAACCGATTACTATTATTTTTTTTCGAAAAATTCAATTTCGATGGGGCAGTCCAAACCACGGCCAAAGACTTTATTGATTCCCGTTCGAATGGTTTTTTAGTAGAGGGATCAATTAATTACCTATGGAATGGCAAATGGGCATAGGAAACATGGTTCATACTTAGATTAATTAAATATATTACATTAAAAATATTTGACTTGTGTTGCCCTCCTACAAAACGCCAATTACAGATGTAAGGACCTAACATATTCAAGTACGGATATTACTCTCAACCGCAAAAACGTGTGACTTTGACACGTTGAGTTGCTGAACTGCGATGTGACGTGCAATAAGGAAATGCGATAAAATCCGTTACAGTGTCGTACTTCATAAAATAAAAGGCATATCGATAAAATATATTGTTCGTATTAAATATGTCTCATCCCTAATCTTACATATATGTTTATGAATATGACATGTTGTCATTGCAGGGGCCAATAAGAAAGCAGTTCCTCGCTTCCCCGCACCTCAGCTATTTGCCAGAATTGTTTCAAAGCAAAACTATAAAGAATAGGCGTCTATTGGGATGTGTGGTCGATGCCGTTAATTAATTTACCATTTAGGAGTTACGGTGACCCCTGAGTGACATACACAGAAAGAGATATGACAAACTTATAACTATATTCTTTTTCCCATGGATTTCATTCTAAATCAACAATTGCAATATATACAATTTAATTTAGTAAGGCTTGGTGTGTTTATTTAATTAGTGGGTGAGCAGACTCGATATTGACTAAGTTGAATAATATGCTTTTTTAACCAACACTAAAAAAGTAGAAGGCTATATGTTTAATTCCTATATTTCTTTTAAGTACCTGTTACTCGATTTATCCATCACTTGTAAACCGATTAAGTAAAATCTTTTTTTTATTGGAAACAGCAAATACTTCCAAGGTGGTTTATTGCTCAAAGAATCTTATGATGTAAGCTCAGAAAAATCTATTAAAATACTTAATTTTTTTATTAATGTAATTAACTGTACTATACATTAAGTTGCTTTTGAGCAGTTTTACTGCATTTAACACGTTCACTGCCAACGCGGTCAATGTTGTGCGATGCTTGTTTACGGTTTTGAACCAGGTAATAATGCTTATATTTTTTATTTTTCATACATGATTATTATTGATTATTTAGCTACCTTATGTGCTTTAAATAACCAGTTTTTATTGACACGTAATGAATTAGAAGTTTTACTATTATTTTTCTCATCGCACAACATTGACCTCCATGGCCTCCGCGAAAGAAAATTGAATTATCCGTTTCGTAGGGCCGCGCGGTCATGTTGCCGTCCAGCCGCGCTCGATGACTCCCGCGTATTCGCGGCTCGCGCCGTATCGCGGGTCAGTTATTGCCGATTAGTTGCGTGCATATGACGTATTTTTGATTGATTTGTGTAGGTACGTACGAGAGATTTTACTCTAATAATAAACATGGATAGTTTTGGCGACTTCGATATAACGGAAGAAGACATAACACAGATCGAAAATATCGAGTTTCATTTATTGAATAGAAGTCTACATTTAAGTTCCGACGAAGAAGATAATATTCAGCCTCCACATTCTAAGCGACGTTGTATCATACCATTTGACACCGAAGATAGTGATGTTGAAACCAATCGAGCTATTCAAGACCTAGCCAGAAGCTCACCGCCTACGCCAGTAACTAGCGCTCAGTTATTACTTTTACCGAGTATCCTGGAATGCCGCTTAATTTACTCATGGCCATGATTAAAATGCCCAGTTGTTTTTTCGCGCTTTTGGTGACGGACGAGCTCTTAAATAACATTGTTTTATGCACGAATACCTATGCTATCAATACAATAACAACAACTAATGAAGCTTTGAAAGCAGCGCGTATTCGTGGTTGGGTCCCAACTACCCTGACTGAAATGAAAAAAATCTTTGGGCTCATTATTTACATGGACTTCCGAAAATAGCTGATTACTGGAGCACAGATAAAATCATGGGACAGCATTTTCCGCGTACCATAATGTCTCGCAATTGATTTGGACTTCTACTTGCAATGCTTCATTTTTAAAGGATACAACACGGATATGAGGAGAATACGACCGATCACTTACACCGCGTCAGAGATTTGACGGAGGTAATGAATGAAAATTTTAAAAAATCGTACCTATTATATAATAGTAAGTAAAATTTATGTATTGATAAAAGGAACCACCCTTTTCACGGCCGATTGATTTTTCGTCAGTACAATAAGCAGAAACGCCATAATTATGGAATTAAATTATTCAAGCTGTGTACGCCTGGATACACATACAAAATTTGCATTTATGGTGGAAAACAAAATGATGACGTTAATACAACGCCTACTAACGTTGTTATGGCACTTTGCGGTGATTTAATGAATAAAGGACATACTCTATATACTGACAATTGGTACACAAGCGTTGGGTTAGCAAGAGAACTTTTAAATAATGAGACTCATTTGGTTGGCACATTGCGAAAGAATCGTAAGCATTTTCCCAGAGAAATAGTATCTATAAAATTGAAAAGAGGACAATATATAGTAAAAGAGAGTAGCGATGGAATCACTGTATTGAGATGGAGGGATAAGAGAGACGTTTTGGTTCTGTCTAAAAAACATTCTGTACGTTTTCAAACTGTCACCAAACATCGCAAACAGACATCTAAGCCTAAAATAGTTATTGATTACAACAAAGGCAAGGATGCGGTTGATTCATCGGATCAAATGAAAGCATACCAAACACCGCTAAGAAAAAGTATCAAATGGTATATAAAATTAGGTATAGATTTACTTTTGAATACAACCATGGTGAATGCCTTGATTTTATATGAAAGTGTAGCCAAGAGGAAAATATCGGTGCTTGAGTTTAGAAAAGAAGTAATAAAAAGTTTATCCGATGCCGATCCAAATATTACAGACCGGTCCAATCAAAGACCCAAAAGAATAAAGCACCAATTAAAAAAAAAAGAAGGACCCTCAAGTAAATCCCGCCATGCGTGCGTGCAATGTTACAAAAATATGGTGGCTTCCCAAGGACATATAGCAGCAAAAAATAGGACTATAAAGTTAATATCTTTTGTCCCAGTTGCCCAGATCAACCGTGCGTGTATTGAATGTTTTACTACAAATCGTTAACATTAAAGCATTACTTACCAAGTATAAAACTGTTTTTGCTATAAAGAGGCTATTTTTTTAGTATTTTGTATGTCTTTTTAATTATTTGATTAAAGTTGTTTTGTCTAGAAAATGTTTATTTATTATATTATAATCCCCAAGAAATCCAGTCAGTGATATTTATTTTTCAGGAGAGCTTGACTATAAAACATTTTTTTCTAAGTCAAAGGTCCCTCCTTGTGCAAACCAAGCTATGTAGGATAAACTACAGGGCCGCGCGGGTCACCTTATATGTGAATTGTATCGATACTGCTGCCCGTTGACGCAATACAGAGTTTTGAACATAGGCCTGACGCTCGGGCAACGTTGATTGACGAGGCTTGAATGGAAAGCTTCATTGTTGCTCAACATCGTCCCCCATGGCCCAAACAAAAAAATAACACTTTTTTAATGGCAGTTAACGTGTTAATAGAAAAAAATATACAAAGAACACCTCTAAAGTCAGAGTAATTATTACAACTTTTTATACCAGTTGAATGTCGAACAAAAAGTAGTATGAACTATGTTTAGGTATTAACATTACATAAATAATTGTTCCCTTAATCCAAGAGCTGAGATTTTCACGGTGTAATTTTAATGAAACATAGTTTGAATTATAACTTGTACTTTTCTACCACCTACAATTATTGAAAACTTGACAGATTAGATAAATTAATCATTTACATTGATATATTATGTAGTACATAGTACTAATAGTTCTAAGCTTTATGTAAACTGTGAGAAGTGCACAAAACAATAACATACTTTTTTAATACAAAGTTTCAGTTAGTTGTGTATTTCATGATGTATGTCTAATTTTACCAGACTGATGTTAGTTAACACATATTTGGTTTGCACAGGGTTTTCCAGTATACAATAATGAACTATATTGAACACTATTACACTACAATATACTATAACAAAATACTAGGCTAGGATTAATCTTCCTGTCATTTCACCATTCTTTGATCTAAATCTGCCCTACTTTATGCAAAATCATTCCTACTTGATCAAAAAAGTTTTGAAACACAGTTTCTGTATTAATAGTAAGTACTTAATTAAAAAATAATACTACTACAAATAATTATCTTCATTTCATTATGGAAAATTCTAAGAGCTATGTCTGTACATTGTAAGTTTTAATGTTAGTAAAACCCTCATATATCATAGAATTCAAATGAAAGAACCTTCACAGAGGTGTGAAGCTCACTCTTCACAGCTCTATATTTTTTTTACATACATAATTTCTATGTCTATATTTACTTTACATTTGCAAGAAACTTTTGTTTGGTAATTTCATCAATTTAAGGTTACAGTTTGATGCACAATTTTAACAAGATCTGAAATGTCGAAACGGTTTCGAGGGCAAATATTACGCATTCATACAAATATCACCAAGGTCAGAATATTTATGAGATATTACTTACATGGAGAATAATGAGGTGTGTACGGGCTTGAAGGTCCCACACCGCCGACGGCTTGAGAGTAGCTGGGCGGCGCAGCAGGCGGAGGTTGTACAGTGTCTCCATTTTTCCAAGAATAAGGAGGAGGATGCCCACCTTTATTCATTTTCAACACTAAAAAAAAATATTGGTAAACAAACGTGCTGATACTACACTGTAAGTGTGTTCTTATGATGCAATACGTTTTATTTGCTATTTTTAGATATGATTAACCGACCAATAAAGGCAGATGTTTCTGTATGAATACGATCACAATACTGAATTACAACTGAAGTGTATATAACGAAAAGTGAAAAATTTTGCTTTATTGTTGATCTCGCTTTAAGCAATCTTAACTTTTTATTGGAATACTATACGTAAACACCACTCTATAACATTTTTTTATCAAATAATTACCTTTCAAATGAATCAATAATTCACAATATTTCCACTGGCTTTGCTCTGGATTTTGGAAATTGGCTGATGCTGCGGACTAATGGCTTGTACAAAGGACGCAGGACAACTGTCAAGCGTCAACTGTGACCAACCAAAGAGTAGTAAGTAAGAGCTGGTAAGAGCTCTGTGATAATAATATAGGTACATCCTTTCTTTTTTTTTTTTAAGTTTTGGCCTTCACGTTAGTATTTAGCCATTAGTCAAGTAGAAATTTGCATCAAATTTTATATCAATTTTAATTAATTTTAATTAGTCATCAGTAGAAAGTCGTCAATAAGTCATGTCAGGCTCTTGGGCAAAGCGGTGGACTTTTTACATAAGCTCATGTAACGAGATGTGGCGGCAACGAGAAAATATACGATACGCTAATTTCTTTATGATTATTTCATTTGTGCACTTTTACTGGACAAAATTGTACAAAATACCACCAAAATTGACTAATTTCACTCAATATTAACACGAAATTCAATAATTATTAAAAAACTTCGACCATCTTTTCTCTCGATGGCGCCAAAATTCTATAGGTACCTACTTCTTTCTTTCTTTAGGTTTTGGCCTACAGTAGTATTTTTAGTCACCAGTCATAAGTCGTCAGTAAATCATGTCTTGGGTAAAGCGATGACCTCATTACTCAAGCTCATAAAACGAGATTTAGTGAAAACGAGGAAAAACACGAACGCTAATTTCTTCATGGTTATTTCACTTGTGCACTATCACTGCACAAAATTGTACAAAATGCCACCAAAATTGACAAATTTCACTCAATATCAACACAAAATTCAATAATTATGAAAAAACTTCGACCACCTTTTCTCTCGATGGCGCCAAAACTGTGGTACCTACTTAAATACAGGAATGTATATAGGACCAAATAATAAATACTACGTAATAAGAAGCGGGACTTCCATAGCTACATAGCAAACCCGAATTTGTATAAAGTTTACTTGAATAAGTATAACCCGTATAATTTGAAAGTAAGTGTAAAGGCGTTCAGATACAAGGCAACAAGTGTCATATGATTTGGGCTAATAAAAAACATAGCAAACTTTTTTTTTTAATTTTTGATATTGAAGTTGTTTTAAACTGTACAGGACACTGTGACAGTCATAGACAAGTCTAATCTATAGTGATGTCCATGGTCATAGTGGTTAGACCTTGGTTAGACTGGGTTAACCATACCTTGTACAATTTATATCCCGAAATACCTACCCAATTATCAATCTGTGTGTTACACTGCATCTTCACAATGGGCCATGATGGCTCATGACAGACTTTCACGATTGTGTAGAGGGCGTAATCGCCTGTGAGTGGCCATGATGGATTGTAATCGAGCGTGATCGCCGCTGTGTCGGTTTTTCGGACAATCATCAAAGGAAATTCGGGCCATGATCGACGACGCGTCCATACGATCGTTGATTGCTCACATTGCATTTGCCAGTATTGTAATATTAAGGCACCTGCATTAAAACTTTTTAATAAACTGGACTTCTTATTTAGATATTTAAAATATCGTATACAACGAATCTTACAATTATTATCAATATGTCTATATTTTAAAAGGGTTATGTAGATGTTTATAACAAAAACTACTGAGTAGTGTAGTTTTTTTTTATTACTTAGTTACCTCTTACTTAACTTAGTAATATTTACCTTTAGTTAGTATATTAAAATGTATCAAGTGTGATTTTGATTGGCTCAAGACTCTTAAAGACGGGCCATGTAGTTCTGTGATTTCAGATTCGCGGCCAGATCAATTAATTCACCCAGGCTAATTATGATACAAAAAGCTTTAGTATTTTTTCCTTAAGTTTAGTATATACGCTTTTTCAAATAAAAATGGTTCTAAAATGACTTAAAAACGTGTAGTACATAAAAATATATAATATGTAGAGAAGTAAAATCTGTAGCCTCTACCTATTTATTAATCGGTTAAAAACGAATGTAAGCTAATTGAGCCGGAACATATTGGAAAATAACATCATTGATAGGCAACTTACTTACCATATGTTAAGTTAAGTTAAGCGTTTCGGCTTCACGTATGTTATCATGACTATGATCTAAATATTATTATTATTAATTATTTCAGCATAGTAACATATTCATAAAATCCCATGAATAAAAAAATATTTTTAAACACTTGTAATAAAAATTGAGTCTGAGTTTAATATTTCATATTTAGTATTGCAATCAGCGTTAGATCGTTAGAAAGGCAGCTTACATAAGACCTTGATAGATCTGAAAATACATTTAGATATTGCTTTTATCAATTACAGTGATATTGTAATTTGTAATTAATAATTTGTTATTTAACAAAACTTTAAGTTACAAGACAGTAAAGAATTGGAAAAAATGGAAAAAGATCAAAAAACGTAACAAAAACATAGGGCCAGGCCACAACACTGCGTTGCGGCATCGCATCGCAAAAATCTACGTCGCCGCACAACGCATCGCTGAAATTTCTAATGTGCTGCCGCATCGTACAAATCTGCGATATGACAACGCAATGCCATTTAGTGGGTATCCATACTTTATATATCCCAATTCGAAAACAAAATTTTAAAAACAGAGGTACAAAGAGGAAGTGTGTACATGTTTATATTCAAAATTTTGAGGAGTTAAGTAGTGTAGAAAAAGCAAAACTCGGTAAATATTTATAAACATTTATATGTTTGTTAACTGTCAACTAAGACCTCCGATGTCCTATTAAAATAATTACAAAATTCATTTCTGATTATGTTAGCTACTATTCCACTTTCATTTGGTGTTTTGTGTAAAATTTGCAAAGAATCGTCAACAAACATTTTTCGAACGTTTGTGCGGCATCTCGACTCAATACAATTTTAATCTGTATTCATGATTGTCAGTAATTGGTGCACTCAGTATTTTCTTTTCTGTTTTTTTTCTTAATATATCTTAACGCAAGCAATAGTAATACACGCGCAGTGCAGTCCATGTCTCACTAGAAACTGAACCGATGATTACCGTCTTATCGTACGATGTCGTGTCCGATGAAATTTTTGCGTTGTGACATCGCATCGCATTACTGTGCGACGCCGTTTTTGCGATGTGACGTCGCAACGCAGTGTTGTGGCCTGGCCCATAAGGCATTCAATTTGCAATTTCGTTTACAATTTTAAAAATCTAAACCGTGTTATAAGTTTTTTTTTTAAATATTGTGTAATGTAATGTAAGCTTATTGTTCATCTTTAGATACCAATGTGACCAAAAGCCGTCTTTTAAATATTTAACAGTTGAAACCAAGATGTGGATGTATGCTTGAAGTTATAGTAACGCTTACGTCTTTCAAGCGCAATTGAAGGCGAATTTCATTCACTTCTTAACTAAAATTCAGTAAACGATATCAGTATATTACTTGAAATATATGCCTTTTTCAAATTCTTAAGTCTCATAAAACCGAATAGACCATAGTAAATCAAGTTAGCACTGATTTTGCATCTATTACTTTTAAACAGACGTTCCTTTTTGTTTTGGACTTGGCTGGATTTTACCGTCGAATTTAAATGTTATCTTCTATCTAACTTAAAAACTCGTCTAGACGATTGCGAAGAGCGTCAATTATCTCAATATTAGTGTCCAATATAATTTAGTTACTGTAAACATTTGTAAATATTTTATTATTTAAATGTTTTAAATAGTAAACAGACATGCAGGAAATAATAATTTTGTTAATATTAATTTTAATTGAGGTAGCTTATCATCGGAATCGTAACTGGTAATTGATTTCGTTTACACTGAACTTAGTTTTGGACTCTTTATGGTCATATGGTCGGCAAAATCAGCCCTCAGTGGGCAACAAAACTTTGCTATCTTCTGACTGCTACAGTAACTACACAATTGTAATCTGATTTTGCTTGCGATTCATAAACACAACCTGCATTGCATTAACTAGTGCAGTAATATTACATTTCTTCTTACAAACACAGTAGTGGGATTTTCTGGCATAACTATTTTTTTATTTAAAAAGAAACCCCAATTTATGTTAAAAAAATATTGAGAAATTCACTAGATATTTTTTAATATCGATGCTACTGCATGGTGTTCAAGCAAAGCAAAATGAGTGATACAAAAGCCCCAATATTACCCTACTGGAAATGGGTACAATATAATTTTTACATGAATATAGACGCTGCCTCCACACAACGGGCCATGATAGCTCACGACAGACGTTCACGATTGTGTAGAGGGCGTAATCGCCTGTGAGCGGCCATGATGGATTGTAATCGAGCGTGATCGCCACTGTGTCGGTTTTTCGGACAGTCATCAAAGGAAATTCGGGCCATGATCGACGACGCGTCCACACGATCTGTCATGTCTGTCTGTCATGAGCCATCGTGGTCCATTGTGTGGAGGCAGAGGGGCCAAAAGAAGTGTAACTTCAAAAAAATCTTTGAAATCGATTTTAACAATCGGAAATCGGAAAATCGATTATCATACACAAAAAAATATAACAGATGAACAACGAACGTATTATCACTCCCTCCTTTTTGAGACATCGATTGGTTGAGGCCCGAAAAAATGCTATCAACTTACGTTTCGAAAAGTCGGTATACATAATATAGGTATTCAGTATGCACAGCACTATAACATATACAGCATAAAAATCAGGTATCATTATTTGTAAACTTAACATTTACATCTGTCAATTCAGTCTCTGAGATTAAAAAAAGGCTATAGTCTGTGTGCTCTATGCAGACTGTGGCTTGTGCTCTATTGTTTATGACCATCCTTAGAAGTTGTGTTTTGGTTGAACAAAAAATAAGAGTTTTGTAATTGATAGTGATGAATTAGATTAATTAGATATTTTTTTGAATCATTAGGTATTTTTCATGTTATCTATAAATCGTTTATTAAGTAATCATTAGAAATAGTTGAGTAGGACAACATCTGTGATGAATCATACATAATTTTGCATCTTGTTTTCCTGAACAGAAAAACCAAATACTATGTCTTCACCACGCCCAAAGTCACCTCGAACACCAGTTTTACCAAAGAAAGAAGACAAAGAGGAATCGATATGGGATAAACTTGGTACCATTGGCCGGAAGAAACGGATGAAGGAAGGTAAGATGTGGGTTGGTGTAATTAGGCCAAGTACATAGATTACCTCATCGTGTGTAGGCGTGTCTTTAACCATGGTTGGTTTGTCGAGTTAAATCTTAGGTACCTATAGAAACCAGATGTGAGATGTTGTGTAAGGTCCATGTAAATGTTGCAGTACCATATACTAAGGTAAAAAAAAATTCAAAGATACAAGCAGAATTAGTTTCAACAAACCTAAATTCCAACACATTGCAAATACTTTTTTTTTGTTTAAGATAAAATATATACTTATAATTTTAATTTGTTAATACATACCATGCTTTATTTTCCTTAGTTCAAGATGTACAAGATGAAGGAAAGAAGGCAATTGATTCCCCTGGCAGTCCCACTGCTCCCGAGATTCCACCAGAAGAATATAGCCTAAGTATGTTTAACTATAGTTAAAGCCCATCAATTGATTTATAATTTTTTGCTCATGGTACTTTATATACTTTGAAGAAACAACACTGATATTTTTTGAGAAAATATAAGAATTTTTCATAGTTTTTTAAAAGAGATATATATTATTAATTAAAACTTTAACTATTATCTAAAGCAACAAGTACATGTAAAAATAGTTTATTTCACATGAATAAATATAACTAACAAATGTGAATTTATTAAAAAAGGCTATTTGACAATTTATAAACCTGATACTTTTTAGATGAGAATGAAGAAAGAGCTATAATAGAACCCCGTTCATTAGAAGACCCAAGAGTGAAAGATCTGATTCAAGTATTGATTGATTGGATCAATGATGAGTTGGCTGCGCAAAGAATTATTGTTAAGGATATCAGTGAAGACTTGTATGATGGACAGGTGCTGCAGAAGTTGTTGGAAAAACTTACAGAAACCAAATTGGATGTACCAGAAGTGACACAATCTGAAGAAGGCCAGAGGCAAAAATTGACTGTAGTTTTGAGGGCCGTTAACAGGGTATTCATATTAACCTAATTTTTATATTAAGCTATTATTTCGGACTGCATAATGAGAAAAATGTTATAGTTATACATTGTGTCTAGTCTATTTAAACTAAATGACTGCTTCTTTTGCAATTTTCTCTTATATAAAAAGTAAAGTAAAAATGAAAGTAAACAATTTTAAAAATGTAAGGACAATATTTAAGTTTATGTTCACTATTTGATATCATGTTTTATTAATGCTTGTAAATTTTAAATTGCTTTACAGTTACGCCATTAACAATTCATTAAGCTGACATTTTTTAATGTAGTAAGGTAAAACAGACGGGCAGATTTCCTGCTGGTAAGACAAGTGATGCCTAGAAAATCATAGATACTGCTGATGCATTGTCATCTTAGACTATGGAGTACATTGACCTCAGCACAATACATGACAATTGCAAAGCTGATAATGTGGTTGGGTAAATTGGTAAAATTTTTATAAAAAGGTATTGACTTTTAAAGAAGTTAGAGATTCAATACTCTTTACAACATTATTAGTATTGAATTAGTGACATTATAAGTAGCATTATTTTTATTTGTATTAGCCACATAAATAGCAAAACAAATAGTTCGCCTTATTTTTTCCTGTGACGAATCGCCAGTGCTCGCCTTTGTCGTGTTACATAATTTGAAGGTAATAATCTGTTATATTGCTTATCCAAGATACTTAATATTTCAGCATAATATTGGTAACTAACCTTTGACATGTTATTGTTAGTATGAGATCTATAAAAATGTCTCCTTGTTGGTGTTTCAATGCAATAAATTTTATTTAGGTGCTATTTGGTTCATCAAAGCCTGCTCTAAAGTGGAGTGTGGACTCTGTACACTCCAAGAATGTGGTCTCCATCCTACATCTGCTAGTAGCGCTGGCTCGACACTTCCGAGCTCCCATTAGACTGCCAGAGAATGTCAGTGTTAATGTTGTTGTGGTCAAAAAGGATGCACCTAATCAGCTCTCACATAGGTAAGGTTGATTTTCTGATTTAGTACATGGCTCAACAGATATGGGGATGACTTTGGTGTAGTTTACAGTAGTACTATTTAAATTATGCGCTTCAGCTGTATTCATCAAGCTTCGGAAACATAAAAGTGTTTAAAGATATGTATATATGTAAAGTTATTATTACATAATTAATTATTTCACTTTAATTTAGATTAGATCAAATAAAAAATAAAAATATAAAGCGTAAAAAGAGTTGAGTCGAAGTGCATAATTAATAAAATAAAATAAAAACTGAACTATAGTTGATAATGGTAATCGCCTCTGTGGTCTAGTGGTTCAAGTGTTGGACTTGACTGCATGAGGTCCCGGGTTTAAATCCCAGGTCGGACAAAAAAAAGAAAATTTGGTTTTCCAATTTTCTAATAAAAAATATGTTGTTCGGGATTGGATAAGTGCTCGGTTGGCGATAGGCTTGACGTAGTGGGACTTAGTGTCTCCGGCTAGTTGTGGGTGCCCTGGTGGTGCCTCTGCCTACCTCTTCGGGGATATGGGCGTGAAGATACTTTTTTGTTATTATGGTGGTAGTTCTGCTGTTCACAAACTAAACTTATATATATACAGTCGTGGTCAACTAATTACGAACAAGCAAGATAGTGAAGAATAATAACTGGTTATGTACATACAAATATAAAACCCTATTGATTTCTCAGTAACTATTATTTGCATAATTTGGTCCGATTATTATGCTTTACATGGCTGTAAATAAAAAAATAAATAAATAGAAAAAAGTATTTAATATCAAAGGTTGAACATGTATTCACTTTCAAGGTATAATTCTGTAGCTGGACATTTAATTAAGGACAGTAAACTGTAATGAAAAATAGAGTTAAACAAAACTAATAATCTGCAGTATTATAATATCTTTAACAGCTCCATTTTATTACGTGTAGTAATTACCGCTTGACACCGATGTGGCATAGACATTATCAGTTTCTCGCATGTTTCGTCAGGAATGTTTGCCCATGCCTCACAAAAAGCTTCATTAAGTTCATCTAAAGTTGTGGTACGATAAGTGGCTACTTTTTTCTCGATTTCGTGCCCAAGGTGTTAGATTGGGTTAAGGTCCGGGCTATTTGCTGGCCAATCTAGCACTGATACTGACTGACTGGTAAGAAACGACTTGACTGAACGGGCGTTATGTTTCGGGTCGTTATCATGCTGAAACGTCCATATAATAGGGAGATGCTCCTCAGCATAGGGAAGCATCATTTCCTCCAATATTATCTTGTATTGATGTTGGTCTAAGTTACCCTGAACTTTCCTCACAGGTCCTACTCCACGTCCAGAAAATGAACCCCACATTTTAATGTTTCCACCGCCACGTTTCACCTGCTTTTTTGTAAATCTTGGATTCATTTCCGCTTTTACTGGACGCCGTACGTATTGCCTTCCATCTGAAGAAATCAAATTAACCTTGGTCTCGTCAGAGAATAATACATGTTGCCATTGGGCGTAGGTCCAATGTCCATATTTACGAGCAAACGCCAAACGAGCATTTCTATGTTCTTTCTTCAACAACGGTACTTTGCGAGCCACTCTAGGGTTGTTCGGACCCTACTTCTACCAGACGTCGTCGAACGGTCCTCGCTGAGACACCAGCTCTTTCGTCTGTCCTAAACACTTTGTGTTTTATTAAAATAGAGCCTAGAAACGGATCTTTCTTAGCTAACCTGGTTATCATTCTATCTTCTTGCGGAGTTGTTTTTCTCGATCTTTTTGTTCTGGGCACATTTAAATCTGTGTTATTGCGTTTGAAATGTTGCACTGCATTGTATACCATAGTTTTTGTACAATTTAAATGTTCTGCTATCCTTCGGTATGGCCAACCATGCTCGACAACAAACTTCATTATAATTTTTCGTAGTGTTGGATCGCAAGTTTTATTTTTACCCATTTTTCTTCAAAATATTTTTCAAAACTTAAAATAAATATCGGGCTTGCCGCGAAAACTACCACGAAACAATAAGAGAAGAAGTAAAAAAGTATTGAGATTCAAATTTTGAAAATAGAACGCAATATCTCAGTGTCCCTAATTAAATGGCCAGCCAGCATTCAGCTATACTGTAAAGAGGTTTAATGTTTAAGAAGTTGTTATTGTTTGTATAATCGGGCACATAAATGACTACTTATACTTACATGTAAGAGATATGGAATATGGTTAAGACTCGTTGGAAAATAAAAAATAAATTCACAATTCGGTTTAACCAAAGAGTGTCCCTAATTAGTTGACCACGACTGTATATACCCGGGATCTCATGTAGTTAAGTCCTACCCCGGATCACTAGACCACAGAGGCAAGAGAGACAATTATCAATGTTTTATTACACTTTAGAACTTACATCGAAGATATAACCACGACGTACGACGATCTCGGCATGAAGTGTGAACGCGACGCGTTTGATGCTTTGTTTGATCACGCACCAGACAAATTGCAGGTCGTTAAAAAGGTAATTTTTGTTTATTTAAATATACTCAGTGTGCGTAAGAAGCTAGCTAAGACACAGGTTGGCAACTTACAATTATCTTTACATGGGTGGCGCCTAGATATCGGCGACATGTGTTTTTTTACCAAAAAAAATGTTGTCTGTCTTATTTCAAAACATATTTTATACCTTTACTAGGTGTGTATTTAGGTAAGAGACAGAACTCACGGAGCGACTTTTACTCGCGCCCGCGGCGGTCGCGGTTTTTCGGCTCTTTTTGCGGTCCCACAGCCGCCGCGGTTGATATTATCGCTCGCAAACTTGGCGGTTGATTATGGCGCGGCCGGTGTTTGTGGTTAAATAATCAGTACAAATAGTACAAAATGTTCGCCCGCCAAGCGACCGCAGAGCCCGCAGTCGCAACCCGACGAGGCGGCGGGAAATCGCCGACCGCTCGATCTACGGGCAAGCAAACAACCGCAGGTGCTGCGGGTGAAAATCGCGTCGTGAAATATGATCTTACTTTTTTTTGCTTATAAATCTACATTCTAATAAAACTGCGGGCCCGCAACCGCCGCGGCCGCGGGAAATAACCGCGCCGTGAGTTCTTTGTCTAAGATTTCGTCATCGTATATAGAGTATGTAGTTACTTTGGACTGCAACTAGTGTTAATTTAAACATGATTTTCATATAAACTTTAATCCCCCTTTACCTATAAACT
>NJDC01000076.1:27600-47614 GCA_002245475.1 Calephelis virginiensis | reverse complement strand
TCGCCGACCGCTCGATCTACGGGCAAGCAAACAACCGCGGGTGCTGCGGGTGAAAATCGCGTCGTGAAATATGATGATCTTACTTTTTTTTGCTTATAAATCTACATTCTAATAAAACTACGGGCCCGCAACCGCCGCGGCCGCGGGAAAAAACCGCGCCGTGAGTTCTTTGTCTAAGATTTCGTCATCGTATATAAAGTATGTAGTTACTTTGGACTGCAACTAGTGTTAATTTAAACATGATTTTCATATAAACTTTCATCCCCCTTTACCTACAAACTTTTATCCTTTAGGGGTTGATTATTGATATGAAAATTAAAAAAAATGCGGAATATGAGTTGTTACAAAATTATTTAAGCATTGTAACTTATTTTACCATATTGTTATAAATAGGTCTGTCTGAACTCGGGTTTTTAACTATATGCTTATCAAATTTCATCAAAATCGGTCAAAGTTAACGTTTGCGATAATGGTGTTTATTAACATGTTTTCGTTGCAGTCACTGATAACGTTTGTAAACAAACATTTGAGCAAAGTGAACCTGGAGGTGATGGACCTCGATACGCAGTTCCACGATGGCGTGTTCCTCTGCCTGCTAATGGGGCTGCTCGAGGGTTTCTTCGTACCGCTGTACGAGTTCCACTCGACGCCCCAGGACTTCGATCAGAAGGTCCACAACGTGGCGTTCGCCTTCGAACTAATGCAAGATGTTGGACTCGCCAAGCCCAAAGCCAGGCCTGAAGGTATGCCGTTTTCTTTTCATTTTACTGCCAGCAATTTAATAAACACCAGGCGAAACAAATATGTTATTAAGCATTTTGACGAAAAAAGGGGGGGGGGGGTGACAGTAAAAAAATTCTGGTTTTCAAAATTGATGTTACATGAAATAAGGTTGCGAACCTCTGTTCTGGGTGTTATTTAGCTGTTCCGAATTGTGGTGCTTCAATGACGGGGTTTTATAGGAGAGGGATAAAAATCAAAATTTAAATTGGGCTAGAATTTAACACATAGTCCAATTTAATTTATTACTTTTTACATATTTTGTAGTATATGGTTTGTTGTAGTTTAAAAATGACTGACATAACATTACCTATAAAGTGACCAAATAATTTTAAATCCGTAATGTAGAGAAACATTTGAACATGCAAGTTATCTTACAGATACTTATATATCTTTTTTAAATCATTTAAATCAGTCCTGTGTTTCTGGAGTTACAGGTTTACCTTTTTATTGTATATTTCGTTTAATAAAATACGATTTGCTCTTGTTTCAGATATTGTTAATTTGGATCTGAAGTCTACTCTTCGAGTGCTATACAATCTTTTTACAAAATATAAGAATATGGCGTAATATAAATAACAAACTTTTATACATTATTACTAATATATGAAGTGACTTAACAAATATGTGTATTTATTAACAAATTTTGTGCCTTAGTATATTGTATTACAAATAAAACAACTAACTAAATGCGTCTTGTTTTATTGCTACTGATGAGTTTTTGTGGTCGACTAGATCCATGAGGAATCTCAGAGATTTTGAGAAATTTGACAGTAAAAAATTGTTTTTCTGGCTGTCTGATCACGGCCGCCTAAAATTATTCCAATCTAACGATAAATAGACTTAAATTGAGCGGCTACTGTTAGAGATACACTACCGAATCTTTTTGTTTTATAAGCGTAAGCGTTTCATAACACTCAACCAGTATTAGACAAGTGGTCACAAGGAGGTAAGGGCATGTTTTTGGTGCTCAATTTCTTGAAATGCTCTGTTCGGAAAGACAATAGTTCAGTTCTACTCGGGACCTACATCTTTGTAAGGCGCAAATACGTCATGGCGGTATTGTAGGGCTACTATAGGATCTCGATTACACGTAGGTTTGGAAATTGGAATCCGATATGTGTTTTTTTTTCTCTTGAATACCATACTCGCGAATTATTAAATAATTTTAGTTCCAAAAACAAAAGCATGAAAGAAAAAAATTCAACAAATCCGATATATCGGTATGTTGTTTTGTTTATATTACAGGATAGAGAATAGAGCCTTTACCAATAAATCACGTTAAGCTACATGTTGAATTCTATGACACTTTGGTCTAAAAATGTGTTTCTCATAGTTACCAACACAGGCGCTGTTCAAAGTTTTAGTTCAAAGTGGCAAGTAGAGTAAGTAGCTCCACCCAGTAACCAGAATGCAGCACCAAGTCGAGGTACGGTCTCCCGAAAGACAACCCTTGATGCTGGCGTTGTAGGTAACAGTCCAATGCATTTAAATAACGATGTGTCGGGCTGAGCACTCTGCTCGGCCCACAAAGCTCGGTGAAGTTGCAAAAAATCGCGAGCTAAGCAGCAATTTAGTCATTCAAAAAAAAAGTAAGTAGCAAGTATTATAAATTTGACAAGCCTTAAACTCATAGTAAGAGCTCAGTCAGTACTGTGTTGTACAGCAAGCTAATACTTTCAAAACATAAACACTATAGATGGTGTTACTGGTGGGTTTGTTTAATAGTCTGAGTAATACGGTATACCGGCTATCATGACACTGGTTATCCTAACAGAACTGCAAAAAGTAAGTTTTAAAAAGGAACAGTATTGCAATACGTATCTTATTTTTTTTTCACAAAGGAAAAGTTGACCTTCCTTAAAAGCTGACTAGCAAGGTAGGTTCTTGTTTTCAACAATGTCAAAATTTAAAGAATCAATATTGAAGTGTAGCCCACTTCTAGTGGAATAAAACAAAATGTTAACAGAGTAGTTTATTCACTTACAAATATACGACATTACATATCAAACTATTGGTACATTATATTAGAAATACGTTACTATTGAACTTTCATATAAGACGAGCGCATATTCATCGTTTTTTATCAAAACAACATCAGTTATATATTACCCCACTTTTTAGATATAATTTAATTAAAATACTATTTATTAGTTATTGCAAAACTCTTCGGAAGTTACAGAACAAGATATCACATATTTTTTTAGTTCACATACAGAATGAGAGTGAATAAGAAATTTTGGTAAATCGCACAAAAAATACTTCAGTGGTTCACCAGAGTTTTATTAACTGATTAACCACAAAATATAGGATTAATAAGGCTAAAATCATACCTTTGTTCAAATTCTTATTCATTTCAATTCTGTTTTGTTTTCCATTTCTTTGTGTTAGTTCTCAGATAAGACATTTTTTTTATAGAAGATAGCATCGAAAAAACCCAGTCTTTGTTGATGTTAAAATTTGTCTTATAAACGCCATGGACAGTATAGACGCGTCGCTGTCTTGTGGTTCAAAAGTTACGCTAATTGTATAAGTCTACCGTCTACTCAACGGCAGGAATAGTTCCGGTGGTGGACACCAGATTAAATTGCATGGGGGTACACGCCTAACTACATCGATCAACCGCGAGGCTCGGGTTCGATTCCCGACGGGGGCAGGCATTTGTGTGATGAACATTTAGATGTCTGTATTTCTGGGTCTGGGTGTTTATTAAATTTATTCTGGTATCTATTTAAGTGTTTCTATGTATTAAAATCGTTGACACCCACCCATAATACAAGCATATAATTTGCTTACTTTGGGGTTAAATTCAATTTGGGTAACTTGTCCAGGTATATTTATTATTATTTATCAATATTGAACTGTTGCAATTTAGAAATTAATGTTAGGTATTTTTGCTTTTTTACTTTAGTTTTTAAGCATAGGTGTCATAAAAACAACGGGGTCTATCATGCACTTGCACTTATATGAAAGTTCACGTCGGTGATAAAAATACGACCTGTTTCACATATTACACAAAACATCCTTCACATTTGAAAATATGACATAACGCACATTTATTGCAAACGCCTTACAAATCTACTCATAAATTATTGTTATTTCAAATGTCGTCTACCCTCTAAGCGGTCCATTACATGTATTAAAAAATGTACAAAATTGTTTTATTCCTATGACATTTATAAAAAAGCGAGTGCAATCAATAAATAATTTAATTCGGATTTTTCCAATAACTCCTACTAACCATTTTCAATAAAATCGATTTAAAAAGCGGTTTCTGTTAAAATATAATTCATAAGCACTTATCGTTGACTTTTGGTAAAATAATGCGATGTTAGCTCCTTAGATCCAGCCATACTGATGTCCAAAACCGGGCGCACATATTCACATTTACAGTAGACATTAATAAAAAAGTATATGAAGGCCACAGGAAAAGGACTAATTGCAAATTTTTCTATTGTGAATAATTGACTGTACCGTCTAATTCGTTTAACTTTGGCAAATTAGGCCAAGTTTTTGTAAAATTTAAAAAAGGCGCCGATTTCGCGTGAAGTTTAAGTAAAAAAAGGTCTTTAGCACAAAACGCGCTATTTACATTAATAACTATCATCATATTCCGTTCCATAACTTAATAAAAATAAAAAAAAATATCGAAACAAAGTTAGAACGAGTTGATTACATCTGACGTATTACTTTAGAACGAGCTCCTTGTTTCTGTCTTAATTATTTCCTTGAAGACATATGGCAATGAAAGAATTTTCCCTAGAAAATCGTTATTATTTTAAAATCTTTGATAAGGTACTAAAACAATCAGATTAGCATACAGTTCCTTTTCCTGTCTTCTTCATATTATGTACATTCGCAATCAAAATTATCAAGTCTATTGTAAACAGTTTTCCTTGAATATATTATGACAAATTAAGATTCACTCTTAGGAATTGATATAAAACTAAACTAGTAATTTTTGTTTGAAGAACATCTTCAGTTCTTTTAATATTGTGTAATTTTATCTCTTTCGTTGTATTCTTCTACCACAATAAATAAATTAAATATTGTATTTTAAACATATATAAATATAAAAAATCTGTTAGGAAAAGTGAATTTATATAAAATATAACAAGGAATTTCAGTGCAAAAACAACATCATCTTTGTAAGGTTTGTAACATTTATTTTTACTTCGGATTTCTTTCATTGAAAATTTGACTGCTGTATATGCACGCCCAGCATTCTAACAAGTAACACGGTCGAAATTGTTTCTTACTATATTCAATTATATCTTATTCCTATTAAATTAATATAACAGTACTGCTACCGATTTAGAGGTAGGTATAATACCGAATTTGCGTTCGAATTCTCGTTCGGTATATTAAACTATATAATTTTTTTTATAGTAAAACAAAAAAAGTAAGGAAGTTAAGTGAAGTAAGATATATAGAAGTGACAAAATATATATGACAATGAGTCGTGACATCTTACGAAATTTAATTTTTTAAATTATTTGGCTAAAAATTATGTTCTATAACTTCTACTACTTAATTTATATGTTAGAATGGGCATGTCAAATCGACTTTGATTTACGGCCAGTTTCAATAACCTATCTACGGATAGAGATAGGCGTACTAGGGTTGGTTGCTACGATATTTTTGTCATTAATCCAGTAGTTGCCTAGTAACTGATCTATAGTAGCCCTACATGTTGTCTCGGATAGATTATTGAAATTTACAAAATGAAGTAATATTTACAAAATTAATATATACGTACCTCTCAGTTACTTTATAAATCAAAATTAAGAGGTCGACAATGTTATATTTTTATAGTAGCATGCGCCCAGCGTTAAAGTCTGATAAAAATGATTTCATGGCCGTCGATATAATGTTTTAAAACATTTAAACTAACATCATTTCCAAAACCATAATATCATCAAGGATGAGGCCACAATATATCACAAATCTCCCCAAATTTAAAGATATGCAAATTTTATGAGTATTATTCATTTATGTCATTTATTTGCGCTTCCCATCTAGCACTTTATCTTACCATCTAAATACATTAAATAACTAAGTACAAACAATATATAGAAATCTTTAGTAAATACTTCTGAGATTGTGTGTCACACTGAATTAAAATGAAAATTAACAAAATTTACAAACTAAATAATAAACACAACTGAGATTTGCATAAATTGATAAAACAAAAGCTGCCCTACACTAATCTAACGTAGGTAGTCAGTATCATTGACTCTTAAGAGCATTAGCTGCTACCTACGTTTCTAGCCTATAATTCTAATAAGGCAAAAAACATAACATAAAATATAAACACTCGTATAAATTTTTAAATTAATCATAAAATCTAATATTTATTAGTGGCTTACATTAATAATAGTTGCCATCTCTATTACCGAACACACTAAACACATACAAAATAAACTAAACAAATTCATAATTCACATAAAACTAAACATTATAAAGTAATTAAATCATTTTCAAACATTAATAAAAAACACACATTTTTGGCGAACATGGTTAATAAATATTAATGGAATGTTTACAAGCTTTAAAATAGAAAATAATATATTAGGGATACTGTTGAAATACTTAAGTTATCTATTTTGTAATACTTATAGAAATAATTGAGAAAATATAATTTAAAATTATTATATAAAAATAATATTCTTGTTTTGGCATTTTTTATTCGATAAAGGTATTAATCGTTTTATAGAATAGGTTATTTTATACACTAATATGCAGTTTAATTAAAAAAATGGCCATTTTATAACGAGCCATGTTAAATAGATTAAATTATATTTAATGGGTTCAAAACAGTGAAATCACATTTGATCAAGAATATGAATGCTTTATAATTTCATCAGGTCAAACTTGAATAAGAAAACATAGAAAAATGTTTCAATATAAAAACTGTCTTTTAACTAGCATTATTTTCTAAATAAATGACAGCTAATGTTATTCAACATTACTTTGTTTAATATCCCAATTAATTCATCAAAAAAAGTCTATAAACATGTTAAAAGTCGTAGATTATAGCTGTTGCTTGTCTTTGTCTTATAGTAAAATATTGTCACCGGTACAAATAATTTAAAGTCTTTATAATTACAAAATGACTATCTATCCGATGGTCACTGGCAGAGCGACTGCTAATATTAGCTTAGCAGCCGTTTGTTAAACTTAATCTAACAATTGTTGGATTGTTGTTTAAATTTTTCCAGATATTGCTATTCATATATGTTGTAATTTTAATATTGTCGTTTTCAACAGTATTATTTGCATAGTATTACATAGTTGCAAGGTAATCATCCAAAATAAGTGAATGTTTTTCTTTTATTCGGTTTTCCAATTTTTAAAATGTCATGTAATTTGAACCGAGGATGCGAAATAGACAGATTTTTAAGTTTCGGTTATTATATTTTTGATAATCCATATCGTTTCAGAAATGTCTTACATCCCAAAAACCGGGTTATTTAAATATCTAGATATTGTAATAAGAAAAGGTAGTTTGATACGATATTACACAACTAATGGTTTGCAATGGTAATTGGATGGAAAAACAAAGGCGATATATAAAAAGTGTTTTTTACATCGTGTGTATATTTTATATAATAACTAAAAAATCCGATCGCACTCACACCAATACTTTTGGAATTATAACATACCTCTAGTAATTTAATATCAATCAATAAATATGTACGAGGAAAGTGTATAGTACAGGATTACTATCATATATTTAATGAATCTAAACTCAGCCATGCCCAATTTCAATAACATATCTAAAGATAGAGATAGGACAACTAGAGTTTTGTTGTTAAAATATTTTTATTAATTATTGAACAATGAAAGTTGTTTCTTGGTAACCTATCTAAAGTGTGTTACTTTACATCAGCTACCAGGCAACCACTGTCATTCTTCTCTATCTTAGATAGGTTTATGAAATTGGCCGTTGTTGGAGAATTCTCCGGTTCCGGAATTTGAGGGTGTTTAAGAATGAACTTACAAAATCTATCTATTCCACATCCTGTTTCATAACAGTATAAGATATTAAGTATTATAACTTAACACTGGAAAATAAGAAAACAATTTTTTTAATTGGAATTCGGAACTGTAAATGTTCTGGTCTCGTTGGATAGATTGTGTCACAGTGGCAATATGGCGGCGAACCTATTTTTGACAATGTCATTTTTAAAACTAACTTAAATCGTCGCGCATTACTCACATTTTTTATATTTATCCGAGATACCCACAGATTTTATTTTAATTGAATAACCCGCACAAATCTATGAAATTATACGTCAAATTATTTTTTTTGTAAATTAGTTGGGTTTGAATATAAATAAATAGCTTGTTAAGAAAATACACAGTAGTGAAGATTTTATTTTTTAAATAAAAATGTATATATGGTAAAAATAAAGATTATTTACACGGTTGGCATCAGGAATTTATTAACACTACATGTTCTATGTTAATGCTATCATTTATATGTCGATATACAACTACATTAAATACGTAAAAAGTCAAATTAAATGTATAGTTACTATACTTAGTTTAAAAAATTGACCTTTCTTTCACACATTTGAAAATGGAAACGACATGTCTATGGGCGTAATATATTAAAAAATTAGACTGAGATTTAATTATCTATGACCATAGGCATTCTGTCCCCGCATAACGAACTGTTCTACTTGCCTACAATATTTGCCACAGCTTTTATTTATAAAACGAACATTACGAAAATGTGAGGAAACATCTACTAGAATAAAATCAATAAGAAGAACCATTATTGTCATTTTTCAGTTTATAGTAATGAGTAAAAAATAATGAAAATAATACTAATAAAATATGTTAAAAATAGTCAAGAAAAGAAAAAAGAAAGAAGAGGAAAGAAAAAAGGATAATCCGTGTAAGAAAATAGCACTACATTTTTTCATTATATTTTTCATTATCATTAATAAGCAAGTTGTTAAATAAATTAAAAGAATGTTCCATCCAATCCCATTTTAGATGCTTGAAAAGAAAATATAATGAAGAGCGAAAATAATACAGTAGCTTCTGGATTGACTAATATTAATATTATTTGAAATAATAAATACAATTTTAAAGAAGATTTATAAAAAAATACTGTTTGACATACAAATTACATACAAATAATAAGCTGCGACTCAATCCGTGGAAATAATTAGTATTTAATTAAACTTTAATTGTATTTGCTGTTAAAAAGTAATAAATCATGAAGACGATGAGAGAGTAAAAATGTTTTATTTTGAAATATAATAACTCTAAAAGAATAAGGTTCATGATTTTTCCCAAAGTTTTATAACGAAATTATGGAAATATATGATAACTATAACATTATTGATAATGACATGAAATATTTGAATAATGATAATATTATCTTGTTTAAAAACATTAAAGTTTTATGCTGAGTTATTACTCATTTTTCATTTAGTCTTTACTCATTTTAATGACGTATAATAAGACTAATGCACTAAATACAGACTATTGAACATACACTTTTTTAAATTTGAATGCGACATTTAACCACGTTGCCACACATAAATAAAAGAACTACTTTCATTTAGAACAAAAAATGTAAACCTTAACAAGCGGGTCTATTATTTTTATTAAATAATGACGCTTATTTAGAATTAATTTTTTTTGTTAATTTACTTAGTGTATGCGAATTGTCAGTATGTTAAAAATGATTACTATCACAGTTCAAATAATTTTGTTAGTCACATTGTCACTACTGTTAGTTGATATCAATTTTTTTCAAAAGACTAGACTACGTGTAGCTATTGATATTTTAAATCTTTTGACCCCATAATTGGAAATTAAGACATTTGAAACTAATTCAAAATAAAGCAGCAATACTAGTTTTCATTGGGGAATGTATGTGAGTGAAGTACTTATATTATAATACAAATAAATACCTTCACAGTAAGTACCCACATAAATACTCATTCACCCAGATGTTCATACAAAAGTAGCACAAGTCAGGTAACGAACAAGGGCAAGGTGAACAAATATATTTTTTGTAACTATCAAAATACTTAATTTAATTTAGTCACTATTCAGACATCAATCTTGACTCTATACTTAAGATTGATATAAAAGAATATATAAAGTATAAATAAAAACTATTTATAGCCGATGATTAATTCTAATTTAAGCAACAGAGCAGGTTAAAAACAGTAGCAGACCAGCTGTACCGATAAAATGTTATTTTCAATTATTTTAGTCACGTTACAACAAAAACGTCATACTGTTTGGCTTAGCATTACAGAAAGTCATTAAAGAACAGTTCAGTAACACGTTAAGAATTAAAAGAATTAGGTAATGTAGGGTAAGTAAGGTTAGGTAATGAAAAGGTAGTTTTTTGTCAATCGCCAAATTTTAGTCGTAAAATGTCCAAGTCTCAGTCAATAAAATTGTCGAAAATGCCTTACTCGAGCTTGAAATGTAATTTGAAGATCATGATCTTATTTAAAAGCTAGACATTTTAACAAAATTGATTACTAAACACTTCAAACCATATAAGTTGATTACTTTCTACAACTTATTAGTTTAAAAATTACATAATGAAATGTTAAGTAAATAAAAAAAATATTTCCTTACTAATTAAGTTTATATGCTAACCATGTATATTCAGTGAATATTCACTGAATAATTCACACATGTAGTGTGAAGTATAATTGTGTGTTTTAAAATGATATTATTTGCTACGTTGTCTTTCTATTGAGATCGAGGGATGTGGAAGATTCTCTTCGTAGTGTCAATTTTAATTTGTCATCTTCTTCGAGATCTTCTTCATAGGAGATAGCGCGACTGAGCGTTCGGCCCAATGCTCTTGCCTTCCATGCCTCTAACCTCATGACCTGCGAAATTTGTTAAATTGAAAATAATTTGATATTGAATTTGTGTATATATTGTTTCTGCAGCTTGTTTCACAGCCATATAGCAGATATTACGAGATGCTCTCATATAAAGCAATAACATCACTATGAAACGATGTTTTAGCACTTCATACATACTCACTCACTCCGAGGCCATAAGATAAAGTACAAATAACATATCAAACTAGTTATATGTCTAAAAGGCAAGTCTTAGATTTCTTTAAAAATATATGATTTAATAGTACCAAAAAATTCAAATGGAAAAATAGAAATAATGTACGTCGCCAATAAATATCAAACACGAAATATTTTTTGCGTACTTTTCCACCCCAAACTACAACAACAAATTGCAAGCATTAACGTTATTAGCACAGCTAAAACACTATCTTCGATGTCGACTGTATTCTTTACCAAGTCCATTTCCTACAAGTATGGTGTAAAAACATATTACACATGGTGCAATGGACCAAGCCCGTTTTTCCCTTGTTGGTCCGAGCCCGTTGAATAGAATATACCATCTGCCTCTCTGGCAGGCAGCTCGCAAGATGCAAGCACTGTTTAAAATATAGGTCAATACTAACAAGATCACTAGTGGTCTAGTGCTGAGCGGCAACGATCCACCGTCGTACCTATTCCTGCCGCCATAATGACTATATCATATTCCTGCCTGGAGGGCAGGGTAGCTGGTAGACTTGCACAATAGGCCTTACATCGCGGCCACCGAAAAGCGACGCACCTGTAACACCTATGGTGTTTATAGATCACGGTTATCTCGTACCAAGGAGCGCCCTGTACTTGTTCGCCTCACATACCTCGACCTCTCACATAAAAAAATCAAGCCCAAAATCTTTGTAGTAAAATATTTAGTAATTAGGGTTACCTTTAAAATATCAAAACCAATGCAACACAATAACATGTCCTCATCACTTTCCATCAGGTGGGTTTTATGGTACAAAGCAGTTTAATTTATAAAAAAAACTACACAAGGAAGCCATTATAGTATCGCGTTTTATCACAAAAATTAATCCATAGAAACGATAAGAACAGTTCTAAAACTACCAACTAAGAAATTGAAACAGCTATATACCATTACATAAGGCGGCCGTAGGCTCCCTCCTTAACACAACAGAAACACATGCAAAGTCACATATAGCTAGCATTTCTTTCGAATTCGCCTAAAAACGATGTACAATTAGTTTCTACATTTTTATAGAAAAAAACATAAAACTTATAAAACCGTGTTGGTTCGGGTCCTATGTGTTGATTAGACCATTTGCCTCCCAGCTACGGAGCCCGTAAGAGGCGAGTAAAGGCTACATGGGTTATAAGATGTGTCATAACCAAAAAGACTTGGTCTGGGCCCGTTGAGTGGAATAGACCATCTACCTCTCTGGCAGGCAGTTCGTAAGAGGCGAGCACTGGTAAAAATATAGGTCAATACTAAAAAGACCACTGGTGGCAGAGTGCTGAGCGGTAACTTGCCCGGATAGAGATCCATCGCCCTACCTGTTCTCGCCGCTATGATGACAGTGTCATGTTTCGATCTGGAGGGTGGGTAGCCGATAGACTTGCACAACAGGCAGCGAACTTACAATCAGGCCGCAGCGTAGCGACGCACATATAAAATCTATGGTGTCTACAGGCCGCAGTTATCTCTTACTACCACGAGAACCGTGTGCTTATTCGCTAGCTTTTGCTATAAAAAAACCTAATAATTAAAATTGAATCTGAAATTGACACGAATAAGTCTGTTTATTTGGAAATTCAAGTGAGATTTGAAGAAATCCTATTTGTACACAAAATTTATGCTGACTGTACGTGAAAACAAATTCAAACAATGAACCAACTAAATCATAATTTAGCACAGATACTAGGTACTGACAGAAAACACTTAAAACATAAAATTATGTCAATATGCGTTCTCGCAGGAAAAATTATCATATAAATAAAATTCTCGTGTTACAATGTTCGTTCCCGTACTCCTTCGAAACGGCTTCATCGATTCTCATGAAATTTTGTGAGCATATTGAGTAGGTCTGAGAATCGGCCAACGTCTATTTTTTATAACCCTAAGTGATGAAGGTGAATCACAGTAAAAAAATAGCAGAACGTCTGCCGGATCAGCTAGCTCAGGGGTGGGCAAATTCTTTTGATCGCGGGCCAGTAAGTTAAAAAAATCTAGTGGCGGGCCAGTAAATTTAAATTAATCGTGAGGCGGGCCGGTTAATTAAATCACCTAAAAATATTACGATTATAAAACGTTGTATAAAGATAACATAAGGCATTTTTTTATTTATTTTACAATCCTTTATTAAAATAAAATCTATTTATGAAGTCTTAAGATATGAAATACGCAATATATATGTTTGAATTATCGATTCAGTATCTTAATTGTTCAAATTTCAATGGTCTTTTAACATTTCGACCATTAATTTTTTTAAGGAGGTTCATATTTTTTCTAAAAAAACCCTCGGCGGGCCGGATTAAAACCTCTCAAGGGCGCGATCCGGCCCGCGGGCCGTAATTTGCCCACCACTGAGCTAGCTATACCATAAATCCTTGTTGATGACTACCTTAGCGAATTCAACATTGGCGCATCGTGGTTAAATATGAATTTAAAGTCACCTATAACTATAAAATTAGTTATATTATTACTTCTATGCCATTAACATAAGAATTATATTATTGTGACAAATACAACAGGGATAGGTTTTTTTTATGATATTGGAAGGCAAACAAGCAGACGGATTTCCTGAATGTAAGAAATTCACGCCGCCTAGAGACACCAAAGGTGGTAAGGGTGCGTTGCCAACCTCATGCCGGGATGTTAGGCCTTGAGCAAAAGTAAGTTTACCGGCTACCTTACCCTCCGAACCGGAAAACGTCATGTCGTTATGGCGGCAGGAATAGGTTTGGCGGTGGTACCAGTCCGGGCGAGTCGCTGCTAAACTCTACCACCTAGTAAAGTAAAGTAGTAAAGTAATAGGTAAGGTCATCGCGATGGTACAAATCCTAGTGACCTACTGCACAGCACTACCATATTAGTTTCCGCTGTCTGATGGAGTGTCTTCAATTTTCCTTCAAAATAGCCTACTTATTTTGACCAAGACAATTGTAGTATCTTCAGTTTTCAATAAATCAAACTTTCATAGGATGTTTGTCGTGTAAAATGTACACAGTGATACACTATGAGCAATTTGGTACTAAGCCGGTATATATGTTATATAACAGATACGTATATCTACTTAACAATGGTTATGTCATAACATATAACAATATACAAAAAGCAAAGTACATGCTTGCATTCTAATCTAAATCTACAAGCCTTTCGTGATGCCCGTGACTGTTAAACATATCGCATTGATGGTAAAATGTATATTTTAATATAAATACACATATATATTTATAAGAAATAAAATATTTTTTTAATATTGAAAGATAATGCGTTGCTCTTAGTTATTTATTTTGTTTAAATAGGTTGCAAAAAGGGTATTTTAAAAGAGGCAAAAGTAAGATCGATTTCCGGATGGTAAATAATAATAATAATAACAACCCTATAGACACCAAAGTCGGTAATGGCGCGTTATTACTTTAAACACAGACGTAATGTCTTCTTTACATTAGAGTAATAAAATATTGACATCCCTTGATGTTGAAATTTCTTTTAAAACACTTACAGTGAGTACTTGATATCAATAAATGATAAATAAATTACAATCTGATGTAAGTTAAATTTAAATAGTGTCATTTATAAGCTACAAATGTAAATTGTTATTAATCTATAAATTACTATAACAAAAGTAGTCATAAAATAAGTTGCAATAAATTAAAATGAAGATAAATAAACTAAAACTAAACCAAAAAATTAAAAAATATGATAGCAACCAACTAATAGATACAACACATATTATACATCAGACGTTTTATTATAGTGTTGACCTTCTTTTAATCAAGGTTATGTTTTAATTAAAATTTGGCTTGATGTTCAATGTTATGATTAAATTGGAGACCCTGAGTCATTTCTCATTTCCTACAAAAATAATTAGTCTGAAGCATTATGTATTAGGTATTTAACGAATTTTTAATACTATAAATACCACAGATAGCGAACCGCATATTTAAAGCTTAATAAAGACATAAAAAAAATATTATTTAAATACGTTCTGTTCTAATTTCAAATTGCAAAAAAGCCCGTCAGTAATGAACTAATAAAAAGTCGCAGAATTTGCAATGTGAATATTATTTTCATTACAACCAATTACTATGGATTCGTATTTCTACTATTGTAAAAACAAACGTCTATTCCCAAATTCTCTCAACAGCAACAAGACGTACTACATTTGGCTTTACTACTAAAACTCACACTTTCCAATACTACTTCTATACAGTTTAAAATTGGGGCTAGTTTGCTTAACTTTCATTGTGATGTGACTACTGTTGTACATCGAACAATGACTTAAAGTCATCGTAATTTCTAAAATAACATTACATTCAAAATTACTCGGTCGAACTAATGAAGACACAGTCTAATTGAAGATACCGCCTTAATCGTTTATCCCCCGTTAAGCTTTGGTCGGGCAACTGAAAGTGGATATGGGTGTGAATACTTTTTCATATTCTCAAACTGTTAATTAAAAACAACATTACAGTGAATAATCAAGCAGGTCTCCTGTTGATAAGAAACAACTATTGTATATAGACACCATAGGTGTTTAAGTTGCATCTCTATCTAATGGCCGTGATATTAGACTATGTCTGCAATTCTACCGCCTACAACAACAATAACGAGCACTGATGTCATAAGGCAGATGTGGGTAAAGCGGGGGTTTGATACGGTTTAATAAATATGGCAATAGATAAAAATGTGCGTAGTCAGGGCACATCAGAATGGGACTATATAAATCTTAGTCTTGTGAGTTTGTAAGGCAATGGTGGTAATTCTACTGCACACTGAATTAACTTATTTTAGGATATCGCTATATTCTGTTAACGGAAATACTAGAAAGATAAAAAAACACGTTTAGTGCTATCAAGTTAGTTTTTATGCGACATTTAATTCGAATACTCGAAATACATCAATCAGAAGACGTATAAAGTGTTCATGTTCAGGCTAATTTGACACGACCATCAATAGTCCATCTCTTTTTTATTTTATAGGAAAAAGATAGCATACATTTAAAATAAGTTAAGATAATGCGTCAGTCAGAATCGGCACCAATGACAATGTATATTAAAAATGTCGGATTGCGTTTCCTTTAAGTGATGATCACTGGGTATAGTGACCATAAAATAGCTGTCAAATAAAGTGGTTTGTTTTTGCTATCTCCAGTTGGTCACTGAAGATAGCAAATATAAAACATGTCATTTTCTTTTTACCCATCGATCATCACTAAAAATATACGCAATCAGCCCCCAGGCTTGTCATATAAGGCCCTGGCCTTAATTCACTCATCACTAGATAAAGCCTCTAGCCCCTTGAATAAATTTCACAAGCTACAACTACTAAGACATGCCGGACAAGTAGAACACAATAAGCGACGATTAAGATGAAACAACTTACTCGAGCCACTTCCAGGGCTCAGTGTCCGGCGTGGTGACGGGTGTCGGATACTGTGCAGTGTCAAACAAAGTATCAGACAACAACAAAAGCCAATTTACAAAACGCACACCGGTTGGAAACATTCTCGAATGATCAAACGTTAAAATAACCAAAGAAGAAAGGTGATGCGCCCTAGTAATTAGAATGCACCAAAAAGTCGAGGTTCGTTCTGTCTGTAGACAGCATTGCACCTAATGCTGTCGATGTCGTTCAGAATCAGAATCAGAAATATCTTTATTCACTTGAACCATACAAGTGGTATTTGTGCGCGTCAACAGTTTTTTTAAACTACCACCGGATCGGAACGCGGCCACACACTGAGAAGATCCGGCGAAAGAAACTCAGGGGGCTTGTCTTGTTTCAAAAATAATAATTAGAATAAAAACTAGATTAAAAATATAAATTACAATCTTACTTTAATTTAAATAAAAGGTACAACAAATCACATTACAAATTGCAGTGGAAGATTGAAACCTATATCCCCAAGCATGTTCAGATCGTCGGGTCGTTGTAGGTCTACCCACGTAAATGATTGTTTCTAAGGTTGAGCAATCTGCGGGGCTATTCATTATCTTTTTAGTAACGATCACTGGGTAAAGTGTACATCTAATAGCTGCCAAATGACGTGTTTTGTATTTGCTATCTCAATTGTATTTCTGTTGGTCACTGGCGATAGCAAACATAAAACACATCATTTGACAGATATTTGATGTACACTTTACCCAGTGATTATTACTAAAAAGTTAAGGAATCAGACCCCTGCTCATCTTTGAAACTCGTTGCATTAACACCCATTTAGTTAGGAAAAAAATTTAAAAAAAACATAGATAAAGTTGTACCAAAAAAGTCAGCTCTCTACTGTTGTATTATTAAATACTACAGTTGAGAGCATTGACATTGTGACAGAAGAAGTACTATTTAGTTAAGGGACAAGGCGTTAGTGACAAAGTGATAACCAAGATGACGTAAAAGTCAGCTCATTGGTAAATGAACATCTTTTGTTTCATAAACCAAAAGATTTTTAATTGCGAAACAACTAATAGAAGTTTATTTATATATTTAGAAACATACCACTTAACCATAAAAAAAAATACCCCTGTTTAAATAAACACTGTCTAAAATTGACACTCAACCCAATCGGTTCTGGTAAAGAACCCAATTTTACAGTGTTTAGTAACACATGTGTTCAACATGCGTTTATTTTTTTGGGGGTTTTCGTTGGTCGAGGGCGTTGCGCAGTTGGTGACATAACTAATTTCTTATCGTGCTCAGAATACAAATCGATTTATGGGGCACATTAAAACAAAAAAAAAGCTAAAATAAAAATTGTAATAGAACAATTGATTAATTATTCGAGAATGTTCGTCAAAACATGATAAAATGTTAATATTTTGTACAAATGTTACACAATCACCAAACACTCTTTCTTGTTATTATTGTTATGAATAAATCAACATGGAAATTTGTTAGGCACTAAATTATTGTATGAATGTTTTTTTTTTGTGACATATATTCACAAAAAATAAACAAAGCACGAACGTGTTATATGAATTCATGAAATATTTGACAATCTAAATGGTTGCTAAAAGCTCTTCATGTGAATTAATTGAATAAAATATAAACACTTCAAAAATTAACATAAAAAAAATTAAAACATTTAATTAATGATAAAAAAACTGTCACTTCAGACGAGAATCGAAGCCGAAATCTTCTTTTTTCACTGAACATCCTCTTCCATAAGATATATATGATACTCAGATTATGTCAAATGCTCAGTTTCAAAGTTACTGTCATTTTTATTAAAAAAATCCCTAGCACGGGAAGTGTTAAAATTAAAATATCACAATAACACAGTACTTGTGATTAAAAAAAATATAAAGAAAAAGATATGTAAAAATATTATTGATAAATATTGCGTTATCCGTCTGTCCGTGGTTTGTTTATTTCAGAGCCTGTTAGATAAACGCAAAGACAAACGGATTTAAAGTTACTGTATGTGTAAAATAGAAATGTGTAAGGCGAATTATGTTTATAAATAACATAAAGGTTTATTATACAGACAGATGGACAGACTTTCAGCGGCCATTGTCTGTATGGGAACAGCATCTCTCAAACTATTATAGTGGCTCTAAACTTGGCTATTCGTATAGCATGTTGATGTTTGTTGTATTTTCCAAAATATTCAAATAGACAATATACTCACTAAGAGTCGAATACAAAAAAAGGTGTGTGTGCGATTCACACGCGATAGAATTGAAACTTCAGTAAATCGACAAAAGAATGAGATGAATATATATTTGTGTCTCTTACCTGCAAAAGAATGAGATGACTATATATTTGTGTCTCTTACCTGTCGCTTTTCCGTTGCACCCGTTTTGAAATCACAACGATTCAAAAGAAGTTTCACTTCAACAAACGTTAATTACTATTTGTTACCAAAAAGTGAATTTGCTATACCAAATCTAATAAAGCTATATATAATAATAATATATATAATATGGCAAACATACTTATCACACATGAAACTTATTTGTCAAATACAGCAAATACGTCAAACAAATAGCCGAGTGTGGAGTCCCCATTAGGTTGAAATGTCTAAGTTAATCGTCGACACTTGATCATTTTGATCAAGTATTTTAAGTCACATGTACACTTTCACTGTATATATTATTTCGGCCCAACAGTTTCTACTGGCTGCAGCTTAACTTAAGAAATTAATTATATTTACATTAAAGTATGATTTACACATACACGTACATACGCACACACACTCGTAACGTTTGAGGTGATATAGATATAGGTTTTGTATGTTATAATTTAGCTATTAGCGACCTATCGCAAATCTGTATAACTATTATTCATTTCTTTCATCTTCAGAAAGATTTAATCCATTTATTTTATTATAAACACACCACACGTGTATATGCATTACACACGTGGTTTGTTTCGAATATTTATAATAAAAAATTATAAAGAAAAGTATAAAAAATATTTAAATGGGTCGGTATATCTGCAGGTTTGTAATGGGTCGTTAAAAGCTGTTTGTACTTTATTACAAATTTTAATTATCTTTGATATGTCTTTACGTGTCTGTATGTGAGCAGTCTGTATATATTTACCTCAGCCTTTAGTTCAGCGACTTGCTCCTGGATTTCGCGAACACGGTCGGAGTCGTCCATGTTGTTGCGGAGTTCCCCTTCGGTCGCCATCACTTCATTCTGTAACGTCAACTGTATTACTTACATTACATAATGTATATGTACATCGCCTATGTGGTCTAGCAGAAGGATAAGACTTTAAGAGGTTCTGGGTTCGGCAACATAAAGAAAGAAAGAAAGAATTCAATTTTCTAATAAAAAAAAAACGTTTGTGGGATATCAAATCCCATCAGAATATCGTGTCAGGTTTGCGAAAGGTTTGCCACAGTAGATGCCTCGGTTGTGCTTCTGACAATACCTTAAGGAATATGGGCGTGAAAATATTTATATACATCATGTATACAAATAAATAAAGTAGGAAAGCATTTTAATGAGTATACATATATACATATAAGGTCTTTTCAAATTAGTGTACGATATTTTACCTGGACATTCTGAATATATAACTAAATCAGTAAAAAAAAAATCGGACTAAAAACCAATAAATTACAGCATTTTTAATATTTCATATTAAACTCCCACCAACAAACATCTTCATGCCGCGACACGCAAAAAAGCTAAAGAGACAGGGTATAAGT
>NJDC01000076.1:8733-26893 GCA_002245475.1 Calephelis virginiensis | reverse complement strand
TTCACACGAGCCTTATATGTCTGTATAAAATATGTATTCAAAAATGTATTGTGTGTACTGCTGTTGACGTGTTATAAATAAATAAATAAATAAATAAATAAATAAATATTCAATTGCGAAAGTTCAATGACCCGTAACCCGCGCGACGACACGTGACACCTAGATACGGTAGGTATGCGTGTGTTACATTTATTGCGTGTCCTATCCCAAAGATAGGCTTTGAACTAATTGATCATAAAAAAAATGTGAATGTAGGCGTGTGGTAAAGATAAGAATCAGGCTTAGATATGTACCTAACTACAAAAATGATTTACGTACCTACCTATTCACACTATTTACATCCATATTTAAACATATCCACCATTATAGGTACTCAATGCAAAACTTAGCACGGTTGTTGATGTGTCTTTAAGTATTGTTAGTAGGTACCTATAACTTTTTAAGGCAAGTTCAGTTCAATTGCAAGGTCCACTTTCAATGTCAGTCAAATCGTCGACCCTACCCATATGAAGAAGTCGGGAGGCATCAGGTCAGGTCAGGTGATCACACTAGCCACCCTCTATTCAATTTTCACCATTGGAAAGGTACTCATGGACACTTCGCAAAAAATAAACGCAAACACAAACAAAAACCTAACACACCCTAGACGCGATCAAACATCAACTGATTTGAAAAATGACTATATTAGAAATAATAATTTGTTTGGAGGCGCGGGGCGGGAATCAACGACGGACGCCTAGATACATGACCTTAATCAGAACTTACAACTATGATTTTTTATGACTTAGCAACAGCTGTTACTTTCTCGGCTATTACTAATTATTACCTAGGTAAGTACTACATGTTAAATTAAAAAATAAAATACTGGACCGAGGTATTCGTACTGTGTGATATGTAAAGTTTTTTTAACTGATTAAAATTTCAATAAAACAGAAACATTAAGGGTTTTTAGAAATTTAACAGATAATAGTAGATAACATAATACCTAGTAGCCTGTACAAATAAACATTAAGTAGCTAGGTACATTGTCACGCGGCAGCCGTGAGACAATCAGCTGCTTTTGTGAGTTCGTTGACCCCCATGCATTATAACAAGAATTAATTCTTGTAATATTTTATTTATTTTTCGTTTTAGATTTTTTTATTATATTTCATGTTTCCAGACACGCGTTCTGAGCCCGTGGTTAAAATATCGTTAGCTTATTTGAGAAAGCCCTGTATACTAAAGTATTTTTTTTGTCTGTCAGTTTTTTCAGCTAATCTCTGACGGGAATTTCACTGACAGGTAGCTGCTGGACTGAGAATATAATTGTAAGTTATAAATTAACTTATAAACTAAATGGCTTTTTTGTTCGATTCCATGCGGAGGAAATGTAGTAGCTGGAAAAGCTAGTATAATAAACATATTATAACTATGGATAGAATACCTTCAGTTTATATTCAGACACTTCAGTCTCTAGCTCGGCTATCCTCTGAGCATCCTCCATATTTCTAATGTTGGCTTGCATTGATTCATATTTAGCCTGTAACATATTTAATACATACCAGCAGTTATTTATGGTTTAAATACATCAATAAAATAAATTCCACAAGACTACGTTGTAATTTCATCGTATATTATCTGATTCTAACATACTCTCGTATTATTACATTTTTGCGATTAATCAACCTCATGAACATATCTACTAAATATTAGGGTTTCGCGACGACTTGCTAAAACGGACCAGGAGGACCAGTACTTAACGCTTCTTTTCGTCATAACATCAGTTCCGATCGTCGTGTTTTTTTTGTAAGAGGTCAGTCAACAACCACACAGATCTCCTGATGGTAAGCCATCACCATACATGTTGTAGGTGAGTCGCTGTCCTGTAGCCCAAAGGTTAAGCCAATTGTGCAAATCCACTGACTAGCCTCCGGACCGGATCGTAACAAGAGTTATTATGTGATCAAGAATAAGTAAGGTGGTGAATCCGAGCAAGAAACGGACGGTCAAATAGGCAATATGATCGTCTACATATGGAGGTGAATAACAAACCAATATACATTATAGTTTGCTACCAAAAAGTAAATTTGGCGTACCAAATCAAAGAGAACATAGCATTATGTTTATACCAAATGAACGTTGCAGTTGCAGTGTGTGATCTAACAATGTGTGGCCAGAATTTTTTTTTTGTTTCTTAGGTCTACAAAACTGAGATATAACTTTTATAAAACATATTAAATTAATCCGAAATAAACATTTTCTTAGCTGACCTCTTCTAGATGTAAACACAGCATGCTAAATAAATGGATAACAAAAAATAAATACGTATAACAATAATATAAGCAGAAATTGGTTTGGATTTGTGCCATTTTTAATTCTAAATAAAATTTTAATATCACCTAACGAAACAGTTTTTTAAAACTGCTTTTGATAGAAGGTAGGGAACCACTGAAGATGTCCGCTAGTACATTCGTTAACAGTTTTCGATAGTTAAACGAATGTCGTCCCGAATTCGTTTTTATGTCAGGCGACTTACGATTGTGTATATTTGTGTGTCAGCTTATTGTCTTCTCTGATGTGACTTGAAAAATCGACTGAGGAACGGTAACCCGTATTTGCTATTGGCTATATTTGCCAAATAGAGCAATAAATATGGCAAATATACTTTTCACACATGAAAGTTATTTGTGAGATAAAGCAAATACGTATTAACCAAATGTGTGGAGCCAGATAACGTGGTGGTATCAATCCGGGTTGTTGCTGCACAACACAACGGAATAATTCAATAACCCCCAGCAGACGATGGGGTCATTACATCCTGACGCTTCTATTCGTTAGCACGAGGTTTACTAACCTTGCTCTCTAGATCGGCGTACTTGTGCTGGAACTCCCTTTGTCTCGTTTGCAGCGCCCTTTCGCGTTGGAGCGCGTTATCTAAAGCCTCCCTCAGCTGACGCAGCTCTTCGTCCTGCCTTCGGAGTTGGTTCGTTGACACTTGGACTTGAGTTCGGAGCTCCATCTCCTACAGTAACCAAAACGTAAAACCTTAACAAATATAATTCTTCTGTATATATGTTTGTCACCATACTCCTCCTAAACGACTAGACCGATTTGATTGAAATTTCATATTTATATTTTAATGTGTTTGAAGATGGTATAAAAACATAACTGGAATCGGTAGGTGGCGTTGCCGTAGATATGTAAGCAAATTTTGGTGGTAATAAATTTGCTAGGTCTGCTAGTGGATTACATAAGTTATTGCATACAATCAGCTATTTAACTTGACCTGTTTGTTTTTTAATGAACAACAACTCTCATAAATGTGCACATAACAATACAATTATATTTAATCAGTAACAATACTGACAACCAACAACATGGCGGATTAATTCTTTTTTACAGTCCACGTAATTTCACTATCAAATAAAAGAACTTGTGAAATACACGTGAAGTGTGTGTGTGTGTGTGTGTGTGTGTGTATGTGTGTGTGAGTGTGTGTGTGTGTGTGTGTGTGTGTGTGTGTTCGTCGTGTTATCTTAACTTTTGAACGGATGGATTCGAAATTACGATGCCAATTTTCTTTTGTTTGAAAACTTTCATAATCGAGTACCATACTTTGCTATAATGTAGTGACATATATTTTGTTGGGGTTTATTAGAACTAATTAATTTTATGATTATGAAATAACACGACGAAAGTATGCAAAATTATAGTGTAACTGTAAAAAAAATATGTGTAAATTGTAAAAGATGTAAAACAATTTGAAATCTTAGTTCAGAAAAAGGCTACAGAAGCGAACAAAATTTTGAAACACAAAATAATAAAACCCTAGCTTATTGCTATTTCAATTAAGAAATATATAACTCATACCGGGTAACCTACCTTTAATCTAAGCTCCTTTAGTTCAGTGAGTGCCGCAACTTCCCTTATCCTAGTGGCCATCAGCTCGTCGTCCAGCTTCTGTATGTCGCCGGACCTGCCCTCCCAGGCACGCAGCAGTTTCTTCGGTGTGGCCATTATATCTGACACCACGTTCGACTGAGCGGTTGGAGGGGGGGCCTCTTGTCTGTTTTCCTAATAACAATGTGTAACTTTAATCAAATGAAGACCCCATCGCGCAATGCCAAGACTAAATAATTAAAGTTGTAGGACTATTATATCTGGTACAGTTAGATAATGTAACCAGATAGATAAGATTAGTCCAGCAGCTCTTCTAGATTGATACCACCGTCTCTTTAGTATTATTCCTGTCGCCGTAGCGTTAGTATTCGCTGTTGTTGTGTTCCTTGCTAGATACCAAAGAAAATAATTAGACTGACAATGTGCAAAATTCTTGCGTAAAAAATATTTTGGTTTACATATTTTTCTCAATAAACGGAAACCTTTTATGTTTTCGAGAAGCGAATTCTGTCTGACTAGCACTAGACCGATTTTAATGAAATTTAGTATACATGTAGTTAAAGACTTTTTTTAAAATCAAGCCAGATCGGCGTGTTGTTGCTGATGTTATAGGAAACAGTCCAATCCATTTAAATAATGATCTCGACTTGAGCAGTCCGCTCGGCCCACAAAGTTCTTTGAAGTTGTAAAAACTACGACGTTAATAACGTATTAGTTATTAACGTCGTAGTAAAAATACTGTAGACCCAAAATACAGTACTCACTTGAAGATGTCTCTGCCATGCCTCTGACAGCTCGGCGACTCGTTGACGTAAGTCTTTCAGAGAGAGGTTCGCTTCCGCTTCCCGTAGTTTGACAGCTATTAGCTCGTCCTGACAATACATTTGAATGGTTAAAAAACTTAATTACAGGTGGTAGTTATGTGCACTCCTAAACTAATTTTAAGTTATCACTATCTTTTTTTAACACAGGCAATAGAAAGAGACAAAACACGTTCAGTGCTGTCAGATTAGCTTGTAAACGCAATTTCTACAAACGTTTAGAGTGATAGAGTTTCGCAGCGACTCTCTCGGATTGGTACGTGTTCTGGTCCGGATTGTAAGTTAGCCGGTAAACTTACTTTTTTCGTTCGAGGCACAGCATAACGCCTCAGGTTGGCAACACACCATTGCCACCTTTGGCGTCTCTAGGTGGCGTGACCTTCTTACAATCAAGAAATCCGACTGCTTGTTTGCATTACGATATTGTTATAAAAAAGTTTTCATTCTACATGCAAGTATCAGCACTATCCTAGTTGGTGGCGTAATGAGTGACGGTGGTGGATTTGTGGGTTATACTAACTTGTAAATGAGCCACATTGTTGTCGACCCGTTGCTTCCTCAGCGTCTTGTTCTCATTCTCCAATTCCTCAATCCTGGCGGTGAGCTCGCGCTCCGCGGCCTCTTTCTCGGCAGCATCTAGCCTCGCCCTAATCAGTTCCCTTTGTAAGCACCTGGCCAGCTCTTCGCCCTTGGCACTATTGCCTTCCATACCTTCTAGTGATGACTGTCGGGAATTATTCTGTAGAAATAATATTTTTTACGTTAACGGCTGTTGTTCACGTATCAACTATAGCTGTTTTTTAATCTCAGAGACTGAATCCACAGACAAAAAAAATCGGAATCATAGTGCAGCACTACACACAAAAATCAGGTGATTTCGATTTTTTAAAACGTAAGTAATTAAATTTTTCAGGAATAACACTAGATGTCATTTTAACCGACATCGCGAAAAAGGAGAAAGTAACAATACTTTTTTTCTCTCCTATATTTCTGTGTGTGTAATGCTTGGGATTAATTGTTCCTCATACCAATCTCTACAAATTATATATTATGTACCATACTTTTGTAAATTAGATTTATAAGAAAAATGACAAGCCTAGTTTCTTTCGCCGGATCTTCTGAGTGAGTGACCGTGTTCCGATTTTTAGAATTATATAGACGCGTCACTAGAATCTTGGAATAAAATAAATTTGAATTAGCAATATTGCCAAGTCTGGAAGTCAAGGTAAATACTTAATTTTTGGTGTAATTAGACGAGATATATTGAAGTAGGTTAGCAATTTAGATTTTGATTAATTTTTAATTTTGAGTTGTTTAGTCATTATCTGTATAATTAATAATAAAAAATAAATACTTACGTATTTGAAAATCCATTTTTCATAAGATTTTGTGAAAATATAAATAAGGACATTTTTTAACCTACGAGTATAACGTATTAATTTAAACAAATTGTATTAATTTTGTTAAAATACACACGTTTAAATTTTTTAGCGTATGTCATAAAAATCGGTAATAGATTTTATTAACATTTTCCGATAATGGCACGTCACTATTTATGAATCGCAAAAAACTGACAACATTGCTAATGTCAATTTAGTCTCTGAGATAAAAAAAACAGGCCATAGTTATTTAAGTAGCAAGCTTGAACCCCTTGAAATTGGGATAAAAATAATGCTTTTTAAATGTTTAGTACTTTCTGAGTTTAACTAGAACGTACAAAGAAACAATTTTTATGACTACTATTTTTAATACGACTAAATTCTTATCGCTCATATTAGCAACTACTATAAATTTGTTGGTTGTTGATTAAAGCATTTTTTTCCATTTTTCCTTTGTTTTTCTCAGTTTTTCTTTTTATAAGAACCTTTTCCTGTCAATACCTAACATAACAAAACAAAGACAGCTAAATTGGTAAATCCGTGCAACTGGGATGAGATGATAACGCAAAATGGAGTAAAGAAAATTATTTAAAAATGAACATACACAAATAAAGATAAAAGGTAAACAAGCAAACTTCTGAAATATACGCCAATACAATTACACCAAAGAAATTAAAAGCATTTTATCAACAATAACCTCTTTTAAGTCGGTTTTTTTAATAGGACATTGTTAACATTTCCGCTTTGTCAGATTCAGATAACTTTATCCACGTAGACCACCAGTGTTACTTGTGTTTTTAACATTAGTATAAAACTAACATCTGATTAAAGTTGTTGCTTCATTCTGAGAAGATCAGACGAAAACAACTCAGGGGCTAAGCATTTTCTTAATAAATTATACGAACAACTTGTTCGTCGTCCATCTCCTTCATAAATAATAGTTAAAATTACCTCAGCAATGGTCATCTCCAGCGATCTGATCTCGTCTTGCGCGACCGCCAGCCTCTGCTGCGCGTCCATGTTGGCTCTCCTCAGCGCTTGGACCTCCCTTGCCAGTGCGAACGTCTCCTCCTCCCCCTCGGCTCTGTCCACCTGACCCTGCACTAGCCGCTCGGCGAGCGCTGAACTCTCCTTTTCCAGTAGTTCTACACGTTGTTTAAGAAGCCGGTTTTCTTGTCGAAGACACTGATTAACATTTTTTAATTTGTAATATAACAAAAAAAAGGATAGCTGTCTAGGTGGAAATCGTTATCAGAGTTGTTATTAGTGTAGTCAAGAGTAGCTGCTTGGTTCAAAAAACAATCACATTTTCATTTATACAAGCTGCACTATCCTCCAGCACAGAATATCACAATGGCGAGAACTGACTCGACGCGGCAGGAATAAGTAGGAGAGTGGTTTCAATCTGGGCGAGCGACGGCATACTACTATACCACCTAGTCTTATTATACATTTATTTTCAGAGATTAGAGATACAATGTTACCATTTTTAAAATATTACAAACCAAATGTGGAAAAACTCACCCGAAGGACAGCGATGTCTCCTTGCTCCTTAGTTTTGATTACGGTGTATTCTTTTTCCAACTTCTTCATTTTCTTAGGATTTACTTTAATGGAATAGGCCAAGTTCATAAACGCGTCTTGATCGGCTTCTGCTTTTGCTGGCAATTCTTTTTGTATGTACTACAAACAACATAATATTGGTAAATAATATAAATAAACAACTATCTTTGAACAAAATGTAACAAAAAAACGACGGTTCCACTTTGCACGGAGTTGCACGGAGTGCCTGCAGAAGTGAAAACTTGAATATAAACCTTATGCATTTTTGATATTTTGGAATGGTTAGGGAATATTTTTGCACGAATCGATTTAATTAACGGTATGAAAGTACTATCATTTATGTGGTAGAATAAAATATTAATTTATTGCGCTATCTTACACAAACATGACAACACGAACATTCGCACAAGCGCCCTGCGCCGTCTAAACAAATCAGCAGGCGCAGGCATACATTTTCGCCGCGCCGTAGAAAGAGAGGGGGACACTTCCTCTCCTACGCCGCGCCGGCTGTTTACTCTCTATCCGACTTACGAATTTTCGATCAGGTCACGTGTCCTGATGCGAGTTTATAAGTTTTTACCACTTCTAAAAAAGTGCGCAACGCCGCTAAAGAATTTCTTCACTTCAAAAACATCTCACCCTAAGTAAGCTAATCATATTCATACACGTGGTATTAGACAATGTCACTAATACCTAAAAAAATGTTACCAAAATAAATTTCATAAAATATATCCATATCCACAAATACAGACTCAAACTCAATATCTATTCATTCACATGAATCTATACAAAGATTCTTGTGACGCTTGTGTTCAAAAAGTATTACAATCAAGATCACACTAATGTATGCCCCTGTCGAAAATCAAATCCGATATCAATAAATACGTCTATGTTCATGTGACAAATACTTGCCCGATTTTCAATCCTACGTTATTATAAGTTACTTTAACTTAATAAAATCACGAAATCTTACTTATTTTTGCAAAATTTAGACTTAAACTGTAAAACAACTAAATAAGTATAATTCAATGAAATGAACTTCACATTAAATTATCTTATCTTATCAATAGACGATAACCATGTATTAAATTAACGAAAGTAATAGTTTGATAAATGGATAGCGATATCAACTCGGTTATAAATTATAAATTTAAGAAACAGACTGATAAATAATAAATTCTGTTTTCTGTTTGGAAAATTCCGACTTGCATTTTTGAGTCAAACTTTTATCAATTTTATTAATATAAATCTGTGGTCTAGCGGTCCAGCGTCGGGCTTGACTGCTTAAGGTCCCGGGTTCGATGCGGGGTCGGGCAACAAAAAAAATTAGAAAGCGTGTGTTTTCAATTTTCTAATAAAGATAACATTCCCCGGGATTGGATATATCAGGAATGGATATATATAAGTGGCGATTCGCTTGCCGTCTACTAAATTGTGGAATTTAGTGTCTTCGGCTAATCGGGGGTGCCCTGGTTGTGCCTCTGCCTACTTCTTCGGGGATATGAGCATGAAGATTCTTACTCACCTTACTTAAAATATTAATTAATTTACAACAATTTATTAAGTTTCGATTCTATTTTGCAAACTACATGTAATGTTAATGGTTCGAAGAATAAATGCCACGAAAGGGATCATTGTCAAACCATTTAAGCCCCCAACGGAAAAAAGAAGTTACAAATTTTGAAGTGTTTGTGTCTGTACGTAACATCATAGTTCTCGAATGAATAGATCGATTTCAATTCGCCTTTTTTGAAATAATGCACGAAAGAGATGAATTTTAGCTAAAATTTTGGGTTAACCCAAAATTTTACTAAGGGTTTTTTAGCAATTAATATTATTAACAATTCTATTACCTATCAACTTTATTGAAACAGTGTTTCTTATTACAAAAATAGGTATAAATATATATGATAACTTATATAGTATGGCAATGATTTCTTAATTTTTGTATGATTACTTTGATCTCCGATTACTTTGATATTACGAAGAAACCTATATCAACACTGTTTAAAAATATTAAATATCATTTGTACTCTACTCGTTGCCTGAATTGAAAATTCAATTATTAATTTTTTATACACTAGCCGTCTTATTAATAAAGATGGACTAACGTAGGAGTAAAATGAAGTTTATGTTATAATATCAGGTTGTAATAAAGACTAAAATTCCAGGTTGAACCTTGGAGTATTTAGCTCCGTGTTTATTAATAAGCAAGTAGCCGTTGTTCGAGTTCTTTGTCCAGCATAAAAATGCGTCAAACGGGAACACCTTTAAGATGGACCAAATTACAGACGCGATATTTGTTCAAGATAGGTTATTCAGTTTCGGGTTATCCCGCTTCTCAAAATACATTGCGACCTATAGAGTAGCAATTGCATGCAACTTCATCCGCGAATCAATTATGAAATTTAATATATATTAAAATTAATCTATCTGTTGAGTCATACTCGCAACACGTGGGGTGACCGACGCGCGATCGTCAGTCGTACTTTGCGTGAGCCTACAAACTAGATTGCGCTCGCGCGGCTAACCTTTTTTTTATCTACTTTTCTTTTTTATTGTTTATATATGTAGACGTGACTAATATTATACGTTTGTTCCTGTACTGTGCTGTTGGTTATTTCTAAACTCCATACAGTCCACTACTTCCACCACTGAACTTACATATCTTTAAATAAATTTGGACCAACTTACAGATAGTTGGGATATTTGATCGAAGTCGTCCTAAGGACTGTAGAATAATTCATTACATATATTAGAAGAATTAAACATTTATCAATAGAGAAGTAATCTGTGAATGTCAATTTAAATAGTCTTTCGACATTACCTTTAAAATGCTTTCCATGTCAAGTGAGAGCAGATCATTTTTTCCTAATGTGAGCATTGCGAGGGCCACTTTGAAGACGATTTCAATGCCTTCCGACAGAAAGACATCCATGATCCGACAAGCCAGCGGAAGTGAGAGCGTTGTGGTGAAAAGCGTCAGGAACCAGCTGCTGGCATATATGGACGTGCTGAAACTCTGTAAACAATAGAGGAAGAATTCATTGATACTATTGAATTTAACTCTCCCGCAAGAACTCGTTGAGATAAGTGGATGAAAATTAGCTTATTTTTTTATTCAAGCTGTAATTTGTTAAATAGGATCAAATAGGGTCAGCAGTTTTGATGTGAAAATAATGGCCTACACTTATTTTGGTGTCTTAAGATTTTATACCTGATTTTGGCATATTTGGTGAACTGATACGAGAAATCTAGTCACTTTTTTCATATCAGCTCTTGTTCATAAAATCAAAAAGAAATAAATATTTTAGAAAGAGTATTAATTTATTTGGAAATTATACATTAAGATTTTTTTTGGGTGATTTTCTTGAGTGAGATTGTCCTGGATAATTTATACAATTTATATCATAAAAGTAATTGTAATACGGACTGATTTCGAATAAAACCAGAAAAAAGTTAAAATGAACATAGTAAATTAAAGCTGTCTGCTGACATCTAGTATACTACCTACCGACCGACTACAGATGCAAACAGAGCAGCACCACACCAAAAAATTTGTTTTTGTAGAGCCAGTGAAATGAATCGTACAGAATTTCATTTTCACATTCGTTAGTGGGGGAGTTTAGCATAACATTGTTGTGGCGAACAATAAAAATACTACAATAACATCAGTTCTTATTGTAGCCTATGTGCTCTACCATGTCTAGTATTAGAGTTGACTAATTAATAAAGCCCCGTGTTTGATTCCGGGACAGAGCGATTTCCCACGATTGGATAAGTGCCCGAATGGCGATAAGTTTAGACACCAATGCTAACTGCACCCCCAAGGCGATAGGTTGCCGTCCACTCGCACACATACTTTACAATCTAATTACACAGACAGCACATAGTAAGTAGCAAGGACCCTTCTATCCCAAAATCACGCCAAATGTCCCAATATTCCGTACAATTCTATTAAACGTGAGATCCACACAACCACAGAAAACTCACTGACAAACAGGCACATACTTCTTTACGATGTTGCGAAGTGAAAAAACTACTTGATCCGTACATCCTCTTCAAGAACTGAAACCGCCTTGAGACTTCCAAAACATTTCGTCGGACATAACTTACATACTCCTTTCAATTATTTTTCAATACAGTTTTGGTGTTAAAGTCATTAAAGTGATGACAAATTAATAAAATAAATAAAATGTTATTGTAATTATTTGTCTTTGACATATTATTATATGTAACGATTAATCATGTCGTTGGCGTAGCGGTTAGCAGTACATGCCTAAATCTGCTCTACAAACGCGAGGTACTCGACGGGGCAGGCATTTGTATGATGAAAGTAAATGTCTGGACTTCCAGGTCTATTAAGATTGTACTAATATCTATTTTTTCTATGTATGGTTGTTTCGTTGACTAACACCAATAACATAAGCACATAATTTGCTTTGGGGTTTTGGTCAATGTGAGTGATACGTCCAGTTATTTTAACGATATTTGATTATCTAGATGAATGTTTATCAGACATTAACGTTCGTTGGTTGGGTGCAAGTGGGCATGAATTACAACGACAACCCCCTATCTGCAGATATCGTAGAATGAAATGGTTAAAAAAAGAGTGTGAAATTAATATTTTATAGAAAAAATAAATAATAGGGATTGTTTGGACGACTACGATTACGAAGTAACTCGAAGTTTTTTAAATTTAAATACCTACTGTTTGTTCTATAATGTTATCAAGGGAAAGCTACAGGGTTAGTTCAGATCGGGTTTTCGTAATCGAAAAGTTTATCTTAAAATCTATGTTAAGTTTTCATCATAATCGGTACAGAGAGAACGGCAACGGCCTAGATTAAGTAAAAACCAGTGCTTAATGATTCTTAACTAACCATATTAATAGCGTGTACTTTTTGAAACGGTGGTGGCTATAATACTAGTTTTTACCCCTGGCTTAGATTATAAAGTTTCATCATGATTGGATTAGCAGTTTCCGCTTAAAAGTGTAACAAACAAACTTACATTATCTTATTTATAAGATTAGTAGGAACGTGCTCTCAAATTTCCAGTGTGCCCATCTCCATATACTTCAGATTTAACGTTGCGTTTTTAAATCTAATAGTAATACAATATTAATATGAATTAATTGTAAACGGTTGGTACGTTTATAAAAGTTTGTAATTTGTGCAATTCCGCATTTTGAGTTTCCATGGAGATATCCATATTGAAATTTAGTAACACAAATATTTACGATTTATTTTTCATAAATGCCTCTAGTAATGGAGTGTTTTAATAAATAAATATCCCTGGACAAGTTACACAAATTGAATTTTACTCTAAAGTAAGCAAATTATATGCTTGTGTTAGTCAACGATCCTAATACCAGAACAAATTTGATAAACACTCAGACTTGGAAATGCAGACATCTAAATGTTAATCATACAAATGCCTGTCCCCCTCTGGAATCAAACCCGAGCCTCACATTTGGTCTGTGGAGTTAGCCGTGTACTCGAGCCCCACGACCATCGAGGCGGTACCCACCTGTGACTGGAAGTGTACATGCAGGTCTGGCAATAGTTCTTGTACCAGATTCTCCAGTTGGAACATACAGAGCCCCAGCTCCGCCATACTGGGCTTGAACATGTCCCTCATGCGGTGTTGCTGCATTATTTTCACTAACACCGCGAACGCTTCCTCTTCTGGCATCTGTACACAAAAAACATGCAATGAATCTATATATTAATAAGTGATGCCAAAACTTTGGACCCCTTTTTACGAAAATTGCGCTAACGGAGGAGTATGAAATTTGGCACACTTATAGTTTACGTGTAGGAGAAGTGCAGAACGCTTATATAAAGTACTTTAAATCAATAAATAAAACAATACCCACATTACCATGCATTTGACACACACAAACAAATATATTGATGATAACGATAAAATCACAGGTAGCGCATTAAAAATTTTGGAAACAAAGTAGTTGGTCTTGAGAAATGAAGATGGCGCTCTTGTCAACAGGATATTAAGATTTATTATGGTCGAATTTCGACCAGAGGCGACCACTAGTACAACTAAATAAGGATACACAAAACCATTTGATATTAATTAGTTGTACTGTGCTATGTATTGTTTAAATTAAATAATAAATTACTATTTGGCATCCCAGATTTTCTTGAGACAATCAGGTAATTTTTTTCTGATATTGGAAGGCAAACAAGCAGACGGCTTTCTTGATGGTAAGAAATTTACGCCGCCTAGAGACACCAAAGGTGATAACTAAAGAAAGGATTATATGCAACATAAAAAGTATGAAATATGCATAAAAAATGCTTGAAATATGCACAAAAGACATTAAAAGAGTATTTTTGTTTTGTTTTGTATATATTATTCCTTTAGATTTAATTTTAAACTTGTTTTAAATTTTACTTTATTAAGTATGTATCTTTATAACTTATTGTTTTTAATAAGATAAAAAAAAACATTACGTATTAGATTTTTTTTTCAAAATTAGCATACATATAACTATCCATTGACAGACGATAGTCGATACAGTTACATGTAGCACTAATTAATATTTTTGTAAACATTAAATGTGTGCCGTCAAATGTGGGCCTCTTAAATAAGCTCAGAGTCGCTTAGAGTGCCATGGAGATAGCTATGCTCGGTGTTTCTTTGCGAGATATGATCCGAAATTCGGTGATCCGAAAGAGAACGAGAGTAACTGACATAGTTCAGCGAGTTAGCAAGCTGAAGTAGCAATGGGCAGGCCACATTGCTCGCAGAACTGACAACCGCTAGGGAAGAAAGGTTCTCGAGTGGTGGCCTCGCACCGGAGGACGTAGTGTTGAACGACCTCCCACCCGGTGGACTGACGATATGGTCAAAGTCGCGGGGAGTCGCTGGATGCAAGCGGCTGGTGACCGTGACTTGTGGCGCTCTTTGGGGGCTTATGTTCTTCGATCATTAACATTTTTTTATAGGTCGAAAAGAATCACTCCACATCTACTAAGGTAAAGGCAGAATTTGAACTAGGGTGCTATATTAGCGCTTATATTTTCTGGCAAAATTTCCGCCGGCAAAATATGTGTCTTATGCAGGGTACGGACGGTTACGGTTAATAACAGAAACGTTTCTATTATTAATCGTTTCGTTTATTGATTAACAAATACTACCTGTTACTTATTTATTTCGGTTAACAGAAATGAATAATATTTGAGTTTATAAATACGCCTATCGATCGGTTAGTAGAAAATAGTATCTGTTAACTGTATAAATTCTGTTAACTGGATAAATTCTGGTAATACTAATTGGAAAATAAGGGTATTTGTCTATAAACTTCAAAATGTCGAATGCGCGGCGCGGCGGTTGTGGTGACTTTGGCGCTTTGACCCTGGCGGGGCAAGCAGTGTTGCCACCATGGTGGTTTTTCCACCAGAACTAGCACTTTTTCAAGGTTACTAGTGGTATTTTGCCAAAAATTCTATTAATGGGCATTAATAGAATTGTCAGTTTGACACAGATGAACAAATAACATGCGTAATAGGTGGGAGGAAATAAGATTGATAAATATCGTTTGCCTATTGGCCTATGTATTGATATAAAAATCTAATTACCTGCATTAAAAGTAGCCCAACAATGAACCCTGATCCTTGACAATAGCCGACTTCCCGATCGTGCAGTGAGTAGGCCTTCATTACGTTAAACAAAGACTCTTGGCCTAGGCCATCTTTCTCTTTGAAGAAGTCGTGCTCTGGGTAAGTCCTGGCAATGTCGCGACGAATAACCTTTTCACACGCTGATTTAGCCTGAAAGTAAAAAGACATAAGTTTAATGAAGTTCAATTTTTACAAAGACGAGTTATATTTTTGACTTGTATGTTATCACATATGCTTGTATGTTTGTTTGTTACTCCTTCACGCAAAAACTGTTGAACCGATTTTTATGAAATTTGGAATACAGAGGCTAACTTGGATTAACAGATAGGATAGTTTTTATCCCGAAAAATGTTCCTGTGGGACCACTAACCACGCGAGCAACGTCGCGGGTAATAGCTAGAATAACATAGGAAGGGAAACAGACAGACGAATTTTCCGCAAATAAGAAACACACATCGCTGCCATACAGATGTCAACTGAAGATGTTACAGAATGATAACCATATTATAGTACAGAATATGATGTAGTTTGTTTAGTGGACATTGCTTGTTTGCTTTCCAATATCATATAAAAAATCCTGATATTTCACTTTTGTAATATTTACATACGTACAGCGGAGTACAGCTTATAAAGAACAACAAAAAAGGACTAAAAATGTAAAACTGGTAGTTTGGTGTGGGAGTTAAAACGGGTTACATCCGTTTGATGACGTTAGTAGCGAAACAATAACAAAACGTTAATGAAATTAAAATTATTACTTACTAGCAGTTTCACGCAGCTTCGCCTGCGTAACTTGGCTTCTACTGCACCGATTTTGATGAATCAAACCCTATGTCACTTAGGGATAATGTAGCATTCCAAAAGTGAAAGATTTTTTTAAATCGGTCCAATAGTTTCGGAGCCTATTCATTTCAAACAAACAAACAAAAAAATCATACCTTTCCTCTTTATAATATTACTTAGTATAGATTTACGAAATATGTGTGTCAAGAAGTTGTTACAAAATATTCAATAGTACCAAGAAATTCTAGCACATTTCTGTGTGTTAACGTTTATAAAAAACTAGCCGACCTGGCGAACTTCGTACCGCTTGAAATTGACTTATGGGAAAAAATAAAAATATTGTTTTTCCTATATTCCCTGCACATTTCCCTAACTTTCTATTCATGTGAACGTTCTCCTGACGATAACTAATACAACAAAAAATAATTAGCAAAATTGGTCCATCACTTCACACGTGTTGCAATGACAAAGGTTAAAGGAGATTAATTTTTTAGGGCTCCGTAGCCAATGCTAAAAAACGCAACCTCGGCGTTTGTTGTGTGTTTGCTTCTCTGTCCGCACGAAAATATGACCGTGACTTTTTTCCCGAAACTGCACGACTGTTTAACCTTGATAATTACTCGTAGATGTATTATGTGAACCGTATTAAAATTTTCACACAAAAATAGAAAAAAACCGATAAATTTGTAGGGTTCCCCGTACTTAGAACTGATCCCAAAATTTTTTCGTCAAAGGTCTAAGATTTTTTTAAACTGAATAGTTTGCGCGAGAGACGCCTCCGACATGGTAAAATGATACTTCTAAAACAAGAGAATGTTAAAACTAAAAAATATATAACAATATGATGTACACTACCATGTATACTTTTAACGAAAATTGGTTTAAACGAGATCTAGTAAGTAGTTTTTTTTAATACGTTATAAATCGTAAGCCGCAACCATGAACCTCAGAACTTTTATATCATGTTACTTGCAGCTACGGAACCTTACTAGGGGAGTCCGGCTAGCACTTGGCAGCTTTTTACACTGTATACATTTATATTTATAGTTGAGCCGACAGACGTCGTCCTGTCCCAATAAAGAAGACGGTTTTTTTTTCAGATGACCATTATCCTGACAGTAATGATCAGTACAAAAACAAGAATTAGAGAAATCGTTCCATCCATTTAGACGTGAAGCGATAGCCAAGGGAATAGGACATTCATTTTTATATATCTATTTAATCTAATATCATCTATGAATGCGAATTTTGTGAGAATGGATGGATGTTTGTTACTCTATCAAGTAAAAAATATTAAACGGATTTAAACGGAACTTTATAGGGACATAGTGTATACATCAGAATAAGACATTAGCTGCAATTCATACAGAACGGAACGAAGAACTAACTTTTCTCTTTATTTAATTTGAATTTCGCGCGCATTATTTCACTACTACTTAAATATTAATCAACTGTGTTGGTAACACTTTTCATTATGGTCGATTGATTGTCCATGCTAGATATTGGGATTATTAGAAAAACGTGCTTTGTTTAATCCATCATTTATTTATTCCGATTGTTATAAATACTACCTATTTGAAGCAATAGCTTTTAATGTTGTTTCTCTTTACAGGTATGTAGAAAGTATTTTTGTAAAAGTATGTTTCTGTTTTGTGAATAGCAACTAAGATTTATAAATAAAAATATATTTCTCTTTACAGAGCAACAACTTTAGTTTTTTGTTTCAATAAACAACCTATTACATATATTCTGAATTTTGGAAACGTCTCCAACGATTTTCATGAATTTAGTACGCAGAGGTTTCGGAGGCGAAGTCGATCTTTTCGCCTTCAGAACTAAGTGCCTTTCCAGGCACTAAGATGTATGACATGTAATTTATTTACAAAATAAGATTTAGCCCCATCTACCATAGTACAACCTCTGACCACCAAAAATCACCGACAATAGCTAGTAAACTTCAAAAATTTCCCAACAAACACGCATAGGTTCGCACAGTAGTTTACCAACACTGTGGCCATTACTATTGTGAAATCTGAATTGTAATTTACACTGTTTTATTAAAATGTTTAAGGTTTAATATTTACTT